>VOMN01103476.1:0-26514 GCA_014899125.1 Orchestia grillus
GTGACCTTTTCTTGCCGTCGCTCACGTCGGCCTCGCCGCAAAGACGACACGTGTTGCAAGTTCTCAGGCAAGGACTGCCCAAATTGCACCTTGAGTGCCATTAGCAACAGCAGGGGTGCACGCCGCAGTATGAATTCCTTTTCCAATTTTGGGTTGATCTTTCAATATTTTGAGCACGAAAAATGAATGGAATGCTAAAATGATAATTTCTTTTCTCTGGAAACGTCAAATTTTGGGTTTTCAGAATTCAATACCGAAAATTCTTTGGTCTAACTTAATTCTAATTTTCGGGTATCCTGATGTTCACGCGGGGTCCGAACACAACATTCACCCCAGACACTTTGAGATGTTTATGTATCAAAAATATCGTCGCTAATTAAGATCAGGGTTGATGGCAGCATCATTGAGAGCATATGTTGAAAGAAAGACTAATATTTCTTCCCTTTTCTCAAGAAGCTAATTTGGTTCTCACATGAAATTGCTTCTAAATTTTGCATAGCTGCCTAGCGCATTACACAGAATCTCGGCTCAACTTCTCTCCTCCATCGGAAATTAACTAGAATATCTTTATAAAAATAAAAATCGTGTTCTACTTTTCTAAAAATATCTGGAGCATTTCATCCGCTCAAGCCAAGGATTAAAACCTGACGGGCGTTATTTTTAACAGTAATTCTTGAACACAAAAAACCATGGATCGTTCTTATTCACCGAGCATCTTTCTGTCCACAGTTTCAGCTAGTAAAAAGATATGATTAAGTTGTGATTTAAGAGCATAGGTTTTTCTGCACGCTAAAAAAACTCGCAGACATTTTTTAAATCTATATAAATATCATAGGGAGAATTTTAAATCACTAGAATAATGTTTATGAAGCTTTATTCAAAAAAAAACATTGAATGCGATCGAAAAAATTGATTACTTAATTAAAAGTGCAACTGTAGAAGCCATTAATATCTAAATGACAAACGGACACCGTAAAAGCCTAATTACTAAAAATGAAAGTAATACAACAGTCTTTTTATCACCTAACTTGTAAATCGGCACATCAAAAGCACTAATTACATAAATAATACACCGGCATGGTTCCTTTTTGATAGCTTTCGAGCTCTGATAGGAAAGGATTGTTTCGAATTGAATTTGAAAATTCAGAACGAACAATTTAGTGGCAGTTAATATATAGAAATATTCAAATCAAATATCCTCACACCCTAAGAGATTCCAATGTTGAACTGGGAAAGTGATAAATTTAAAATAATACGAAATGAAAAATACATAAATGCAATCTATAGCTTTTCGTTTGAATAGCTTCAGGTGTGAGCACCGCCAATTATCTTACTGTAAATATATCCTGAATACTGAAAAAAATAGAAATTTGGACAGAAAACGAATGAAAATTTTTTACAACACGCACAAAGTTTGTAAACAATGTCGTTGTTAGTACCCTACTTACACGTCATATTCATGAATGAAAAATAGGACTAAAACCGTACAGTGATTTAATTACTCATAGAGGTGGAACTTTTACAGAGAGGGAATGAGGTATAGCGGTGGAGCTTGGTGTTGAGGTGAAATGAGGTATAGCGGTGGAGCTTGGTGCTGAGGTGAAATGAGGTATAGCGGTGGAGCTTCGCGTTATGATAAAATTAGGTATAACGATAAAACTTGGTATAGGGGTAGAATTATGCATGGAGGTGGAACTTGGTGCGGTTTTAGAATTCATATTATTTTTCACAAAGTCACAATGTTACACTAGAATAAAAAGATGCTCAATTTTGAAACTGTATGAAAAATAACAAAGAAATCTGAATATCACACCTGACTGATCCTCCGTGCCGCAGCAGCGGCTCTTTTGACTTCAACGGAAACTTTTTCTTAAGTGAAGCAAAATAACATCGTTTACTTGGTGTGTAACACCAGGTAACTGGGGTGTGAATGGATAAGAAACATCGTGTACGTGGTGTGAAACACCAGGTTACTTGGGTGTGAATGGATAAATAACATCGTGTACTTGGTGTATAACACAAGGTAATAGAGGTGTGGACGGACAAATACTTAACCTCAAAGCACGAGTCATTTAACAACAAAAAAAAAACGCGGAGCAATAACGAGAAAATACATATGGACCTACCAAAATGGGGACTATTTATTGACGTTTGAGATTCGTAAAAATTAGCAATTTTTGTGGTTCGTCATACAGTATCAGTAAAAAGCGTACAATATTTTTTATGATCAATAAAGTATTAAGAAAATACAAACACCGTGTTGCCTTGTCTTTAGAAACTTCATAGTTTTCCTCCGGGGAGGCGACCTAGTGTTCATGCCACGATATTCCAACCTTCTTAAATATTTCCTCCTGAGTAGGTCGTATTTGACCTGCTTATTGACGATCGCAAAAGCAGTCTATCATTCTGAGGAAAGAAGCCGTGTTTACCGAGCCCTGAGCGAAACATAATGATTCGCTGGTTTTTTGGTTCTCGACGTCAGATCTGAGATTCTGGCATCGCGAAGCACCTGTGCGGACGAAGGCAACGTCCTCACTCGGGCACCAGCTTAACCCTTCGACCCATTAATGCGTGAACTTTATTCCTCAACAAAATTTGGCGATGTTTGAGAAAGTAGTCGTTGCTCGGTCATTGGCACCTGGAATAAAATTGGAAGGAAAAATATTGTTGAGTTACTGAAAGAAATGTGATTCCGTAACGGGTACGGTTAAAGGCATGAAAAATTAAAGCTTAAACATTGATCAGTTTTATGTCTTTTCTACTTTCAGGGATAAGTTCATTTAGTGGAAAAATTTTAGAATAATTGTAAAATCAATATTGTCTCCATTATCAGAACTTCTGTTGCTATTGGTTTTATTCGATATTATAACCATCAAGTAATCTTGAAAATTTGCTTCATGCATTAACGGGTTAATCAATGCTGAGTGACAAATTTTTTTACCAAACCATGTATTGATATGTAAGCTCCCCTGCTTTAATTTAGTCATCTGCTACTAATGTATAAAAATATTAGCAATATAGCAATATTCGTGCCCGAGCACGAAAAATAACTGCAATTCTGCACGAAGGGGAGTCTACTGGGGTCTTATTGTACACCTGGTCTATTTTACATAAACCACTCTTGCATCAACTGATCTCGTAGTGCCGACACAGTAAGTGGACGATCTTTTCTATGTAGGCGGTCACACAAATTTTCTATCGCGTTCATTTTTGGGGACTTTGCTGGCCAATTTAAATGCCTTACATGTCCTGAATGACTGTCATGCCAATTGATAACAGTTCTAGCCCGATGAACCCGGAATATGTCACCCTGAAAAATAGGCGAAGCAACATACCTTTCCTTATACAAATTTTGTACAGATGTCCAAATTTGGCTATATAGCTGCTCAATGTGGCCATACTGGTTCAGTCTGACGAATATCTCAACTAAAGGGCCCACTTCTGTAACTGTACCAGCCCCAGAGCACGATAGATCCTCCTCCTGATTGTATTACCCCTTCCACACAGGCTTCGTTGAGGGCTTCATGAGGTCTTCGATGAACACGACGGTAGGCTTCATAGCTAGAAAGACAATCACGAGTCATCTTGACCACATGACACTTCTCTACACCTCTACGGTCCAACGTGCGAGTGCTTTGGTCCAGTTTAAAAGAGTGGCCTTGTGGACAGGAGTTAAAATAAGGCGTTCGCGAGTCACTCTGTTCAATATAATCATTGCATGGAGTTCCCGTCGAAAAGATTATTCAGAAACAGCAGAAGAAAAGATATCATTGCATCATTGACGTTTCGCAGTAGTTTCATCCTTGATACAGAGCGATTCCGGTCAAAAATTCGGGACACGCGGCGGCGGTCCCTATTGATTAGAATTTTTTTCCGACCCAAATTTTGCAATCAGCTACCGTTTGAACTGAATTGTTCCCACTTTTGGTAGACTCGCATAATAGTGCAGTATGAAGTACCAGCGAATTCTGCCACTTCCTTTAGTGGTTGCTCCATAGCTTGACCAAGTGCAATAGCCTGTTTTTACCAACCCGAGATGTCTTGCTCTCGTCCCATCGATGTGGAGCAACTAGCAAACAAGTCCATACCCTGCCAGCTCAGAATAAAGACTGATGCCTGTTCAGTACTTGCATATAACCTAAACTTCGGTCACAGCTTTGAAAACCTATTGATGAACGTCTAAATAACTCGAGCTCGAAAAATAATACGTGACTAATTTTTATACGCACTTCTCAAAATCTAGTAACGAAGGTATCACGCAAGGCACCTGTTATAGTTCACCCATTCATGTTTAGTTTGATTCAAACATTCATTCAAACACGCAAACACCAAGAAATGAAAAGAGTTAGCTTTCAGTGAGAAATAAATTCTTCATCAATGGATGACGTAGCACTCACACAAAACACTACACACAAACATTGTATTTATTTATCGAAGGAGAGAGTCAGTGGAAACGTCGCCAGTCACAAATAATGGAGATTGAAGTCGTTCAAAAGTCATACGGTCGCTTGGTTTCTGCACCCACATCTCGCCTAGGAAACGGAGTTGTCTGCATGACATGCGGCATAATATGTACATCGAGTGCTGCTTAAAATTTTGATTTGACTTCACGGGACACTGTCCACGGTAATGTACAAATTTAAACACCGAATTTGATCAATTGACACTCGCTTATTTCAAAATTGTAGTGAAATGCGTTTATTGGTTTGGGCAATGGAATTTGCTTGAAAATTGAACATCTTGTACAAGATTGTTGGGATTTGGCGTGCTTGAAGATGCAATTATAACGGCTTTAGTGATAATTTTAAACATTTTGTAGAAAAGGTAATCATGTGATGTTGTTTCGCCATTGCTTCGATGTAAAGAGCAAACTATTCTCTGTTGTCAAGTGCTCAAAGCAAGGTAACATTTTTAATTCTTAGTCTTTTTTAAATTTTGTGTGTAACTTGATTAGGTTCTGCCATCACTCGGTAGAAATTAGAGTACGTATAATTGCCCAGCAACAATACACCAGTGATGGACAGCAACAGGGACCTAGGATATTTATATATATCTGAAGAAATATGTCGTCTGAGCTACTAATGATCTATTCAGCCAGCGTTACACGTTTCAATTCCTGCGTGCACCAGAGGTGCACTGACTGACGTAAGACGTTCTTCTTCTTTCTTATCGATCATAGAGAACTGGTGGAAATGCTGAGGGGAGGTAGGTGTTGCAACATTAACTGTGATGCCTGTGTGGGGCCGGTGGCTTTAGGGTGCGACCTAAACTTTAATGAGTAACGTGGAAAATACTCTCAAGTGAGTTGAATTACTGATCGCGATTACATCTGAAGGATGTAGAAACATATTCTCAAATTAAACTCGCGTTAAAAACATGGCTTTCGAGTTACACAAAACTCATATTCAGCATCAGCAAAACGGTGTTTTGTTGTATGAACGGATAAATTATATGTTGAGCAAAAAGAAAAAATCAACAAACCGCCAAATAATTTAGAAGCACCGAGGTGCCTGTTCCATTAAATGACGGCCAGTTTTTACGCGCATGGAGTAAAATGTTTCCACGTAACCTACAATTCTGCCTTTCCCGAGTTGATAAAATTTTAAGCAGGAAGATAATAATTCGCTTAGGGAATGTTCACGGATAATGCAATGGAGAAGGTTTGCATTATCCTGCTGAGCTACAGAAGCGTGGACGTTAGGCGGCGAGTAGCCTCAATAAAAGAAGTCGTCTCAATTTTAACGAACATATATTTAAAAGCAGATATTTCTTTCCGCTCGAGTTGCTCTAATTTTGTGTCGTTAACGTTTTCCGAAACATGAATTCATGAGTGAACTGACTACCAATTTTAATGTGTGATATAGCCTTTATTTCTCAGCCAAAAAACATTTCAAGGATCAATTGAGAGTCACAAGACCGACTGGATTACCCTTGGAACCGGATTACTTGTGTTCAAAGAGCTAAATAAACCCACGTGCAAGTGGTGCACCTTTATCTCTAAAGCCACTGAGATTATTCATTCATTTGAGTGTAGCTATTTTAGGCCTAATAATTCTCCTTAATGAGTGACTTCGAATGAGTCATCTGACGAAGCGACTCTTCCGTCGGGCCCACGAAAAGTTCGAGAACTACCACTCGATTTGGATAGAAATGAGGACAAAATACTGTAACTGAGAGCTTGTTACGGAGACTTAGCATAGTTAGGCTGATCCAGATTTTACTAGTCAGTGGACTTGAGTCTTTAGGGATGAGCTCAAAACTCGTGGTCTTAAAAAGTTGTACGAATGCATGAATCAACTTTTGGACGCTGTCCAAACATAATCAACTTTTGGATTAGCGGAGCTTGGACGCTGAGACGAGATAAAAGTACGCAATTAAGGCCCGCGATACTCCGGCATCAGGTACGCAGTTTCACAATATGTTCCAGCTACGCGAACGAGAATGTTAAGGCTTAATATATCACCCAATCCCTTTGAAGATTTCAATGAAACAAGACGCCAGACTCAGGCTGTAGTGCTGTGCTCTTTGAGAGGAGATATTATCTGCAGGTCCCCACCATTATGCGTGAGGTGTTCCAGGAGGCCGATAGAACAGCTCACTAGCACGTATCTGCACTTGAGACTCTCAGGTTCCCAAGCCTTCGAAGGATGAAAGAGCCAGGCCCAAGCGTAAGTAATATATTTATTTTTATCCTTTGATTCAAAGGTTTGATACGTTGCTTTTATTTTAGTTCAGATGGAAAAGGCTTAATTGATCTACTCAAAACGTTGCAGTGTCTGTATAAAGCAGAATTCAGCAGTATATATACTTCGCGTTGTATTTCTTGACGGCATAACATGTCACTGGGATTGTTACTAAGTTCACATGCGTTTTATAGCCCCAAGTTTGTAGGTTCGAATAATTTTCGCAAAATTTATCGAAACACTCATGTACCTGTACGACTATAGTAGTTACACGATAGAAGTTTTCACCGTAGAAAACTCAATTGTTTTGGTACGAATGAGTTAAATAAAAAAGTTAATTCAAACGCACAAAAGTTTGGCGTCAGCAAAGGGTTATCACACGTATTTCTGTCGAGTTTCTTCCGAGAAGAGTGTTACGACAAAGAACCTTCCTTTTATCTATGCATTTAGAAAGAAGGTCGATCAAGAAAATCGACAAAGTTCGATATATCACAGGATTAGACAATCGCGTGACATTCCCCAAATTTATTAATGAGAATCGATGAAGGTTTTATCATTTGATAAAGGCCTGGCTGTCCTATAAACTATTTCGTGCGATGATGCATTTGTATCCAACATGATCCGTACTTTTTATTCTTCAAGTGCAATGTTGTGATGGATGTTATTGGGATCTCTATCAGATATCTATGATGCTATGGGATGTCTATGGTGCTATGGGATGTCTATGATGTTATGGGATGTCTATGGTGCTGTGGGATGTCTATGGTGCTATGGGATGTCTATGGTGCTATGGGATGTCTATGTCTATGGTGCTATGAGATGTCAATGGTGCTATGAAATGTCTATGGTGCTATGAAATGTCTATGGTACAGTCATAGCACGCTCTCCGGACTAAGAATCCGAACATTTGAGCTGCACTAAAAGGCGTCATGTTGCACTTTTAAGTCGTTCTTTCTTTCTTGGAAGTTTTTTTATAGAAAAGTGAAGTAACTAGTTGTTTGTAACATATGATCTTATATTATATTGAGAGTCAAATGGTGCCGTCACTTCTAACATTGTGAAGTTTATTATTACTTTATGAAAGGAAACAGTTGAAGCTCTATTCATAACTAGAAGAGCTATTGATTTTTTATGTTTACAGTGGTAAAACATTTTTGTTTTCCAAAGTTTGAAGTCACTACGAATTTTGCCCTGGAGATAAATGGTAAAATGCCTCTACTCATTCGTGGCATCAAATAATAAATAGAAATTAAACAATTACAATTTTATGGTAACATGTACGAAGCATGATTTTAATAGCAGTCATTACTCTTACTACATTCATCTGAGGAACAAAAGAAACTTCGTTTTTGCAGCGCCTCCTCAATCGTAATAAAGTTCACTGAGTTAATTAGTTTTTTAATTTAAATTAAATGGCACATTACCTAAAATTTCTACTGACATCAAGTTGTAAATATTCCTCAATGATGATCACCATGAATTAAAATCCTCATATGCAGCAGGCGTGGCCTGAGTTACAACAGTTTGACTTAGTTCACACTTCGATCCAATTTTTTTTGAGGGGGGGAGTAGCTCAGTTAACCAATTTTTATGCCAGTGTTTTAGCGAAATTTCGTTCAACAATTTCGATGCAACAAATATATGTATACTTTTGACTACTACTCTCCTAATTTACGCGTGTAAAAATTACGCACGACACGGCGAAAAAATTCCCCACGCAATTTTTAAAAATAAATGCACATATTCTTTCAAAAGAGTTGAAAGAAGAGCGTTTAATGAGCAAAGGCGAAATTATGGTAGGATATCACAGCCGCAGTTAATTTTGTCTCATTCTCTAGGTACCATAAAAACCATCTTATTTTGGAACATGGATTCGTTGTAGTTTATACAGGGTGTTCGGAAACTAATGACACAAATTCCAATCGTAGTTGTCAAAACCTAAAAGAACGACTTTTTTCAAGGAATAAGTGAAATTGAAACTTTAATTGTTTTTGAGATATCGAAAGGTAAAGGTTGTAGTTCCTTCCAGTGTATCATTCAAAAAATTTGCGATGATATCTAGACCGTACTTCTCCCAACAGTTGGACAGGACATTTTGGGCCAGTGCCATGGCCAGTCAGATTTCCAAATTTGACACCTTTGCAAACTTACCTCTAGTACCACATAAAGAATTTAATGAATGCGACCTAATTGGAGACAAAAAAAGACCTTGCTGGAAGACTAGTTGAAGAAACAAGACTCATTGCGCATGATGCACGAGTGTTTATTGTGTCCCGGAATCGCGTCTGTGTTGGGGCAAGCGCCGTCGCGATGACGTAGCGGGCCGACATTTCATTTCAATTCCGGAATAAAGCTCATTTAATCAAACGAGCTTCCTGCACTGACGACTCTAGGGAATACCGCAGCCCTAGTAAGATAGACCCCACTCAAACTTTGAGATTTGATATTTCGGAAACAAAGAATGCTTCGATTTTTACTTATTTGTAAAAAAGTCGTTCTTTTGGGACCTACATCTACTGGCAAAGTTTTTACCCTTAGTTTGCGATCACCTTGTATAACACGAACATATTATAAATCGAAGGAATAATTTTCAGTTTCTGCACGTTTGTTAACAAAAAGTAGCCCATTCTTCCCTCATATTTTTCCGCATGCTCGTTAGTGCGCTCATAAATGAGGGGCGTGTCCCTCCTTACCAGTCGGCCCTCCACTTCACAGGAACGTCAGCGATGACGCCGAAGAGCAGGAGATCACCCAGTGCACCAGACAGATTCGAAAATTCTACCAACGCATCACACTGATGATTTGAAGTTGTCAGAAAACATTTAAATGAATTTTAAGACACAATCTCCTATAAGTCGTGTGGTGCGTCTGCACATTTTACTATTTTCGTCAGCATTGCAGTCGTCCGTTCTGGGCTAACTTTTTGTGGTTCCATGTGAGATAAAAACCCATTGCTTAATAATTCAGTTTAGACAAGCCTGTGTTTTAAATATTTGTAACATAGAAAATAAATAGAATTATCTAATATTAGCTTAACATTAGTATGAGTTTTCATACAACGCATATTCTGTACTGTATGAAGTTTTTTCAACATTGCAGTAGTCACGAGTGTATTCCGAGCTCAGTTCCAAGTCTGACTGGAAATTTCTCAGAGTGCCCCAGCAGGCCCAGTGCACGCTACACTATCCCACGCGTACGTGATTGGACGCACATTTCATGCTTTTTTTGACTGCACAGATGCATTGGTCGTGAATATACACGGTGTCATTTGAAGTGACCGGTAAAAATGCAACGTTTTTCAGAGTCCTTACCTTTCATCTTGATTCCACTCATTTTATTCTTAGTAGCTTTACCTAGAATCTTGTACGAACGAAAATTTCTTCGTTGGTTGCTTGTGCTCAAGAAGGGCTTGTTGTAGAGTATCGTTCGAAAAAATTTGTAATATACAGAAGCTGTTGTTAACACCTGTACATCATCTCTGATTATTTTTTATCTTTAGTTTTCAATCTATTTTTTCAGTCGTAGCGGAAATTTGACTATAGCAGAACGGGGGAGGAGATTCCCTGAGGATATGGAGGCTTGTGACCCAGAGCAGCAACACGTAGCAAGACAAGAATGAATTAGAGACACAAAAAATAGCTTTTCAATCTATCATATTCGTTTGAACAAAAATAGATCAGGGACGACTTTTTATCCTTTCCTCTGATGGCCGCTTCATTTCATCATTAGATCTGTCAGTATATCTTCATCAACGTCGACATACCTCTTTCATTTTTTAATGCTATTTGTTGAAAACTGAATCCTAACAGCGATTATTTTGACCCACGATTTGCAAGTCGAAATAAACTCGTTTGATATCGAAAGACTGAAGCTGCTCCCAGCGTTATACCCGTGTTCCAGTGGAGCGGCGAGCATCGAAAACAAGTTTCCACTGGAAAATTCGTCTCAAAACTTTCACTTCTGCAGATGGGGCCTATTCTGTTTTGAGAAAGTGTTATTGAGAAAACAGGCGCTTTGGGAAGGAATGAAGTGTCATTAAAAGTCTAACTTTTACTCGCATTCAGACAAAGAGGAATATGTTTGTTGCGCTTTAGATTCAGTCTTAGCAGCCTAGTGAATTTTTAGGCACCGTTTCTTTGACGAGCTAAAAGCTGCGTTCAGCACGCTGGAAAAAGTCACAGACACATCTAGGGATATGACAAAGGACCTATTCTTCTTCCCATGTTTTTTATTTGCTTACGAGAACTGTGACTGAGCCAAGAAACAGAGCTCGAAAAAAGACACAGCAGCCAGAGACTCCTCGTTGGAGCGTAGCTTCCACGAACAATAGACGTGTGCTTCAAAAGTTTTAATTTCGTCGTATGCTAAGCAGTTTTCAAGCGTGTCATTTTGCCGTATTTTGAAACGCAAGACAATCAATATTTATGGAGCCAAGTTCTGTGACCAGCCAACAATGCAATCTTCACTCACAATGTACAGTATATTGTTTGAAAATGTCACGCCTTGCACCGGACACACCCGACTGAAAATATCCGGATAGGTCCATCTCAAAGGGATAAAGTTCATATTTCCCCCAACAATAGCAGAATGACTTGGCCGTGAATTTGTTGATCTACTGCAAAGTTTGATCAATGACTTGTGAAATCACTAACACCGGCATCTAATTTGATTCCATTTAATTTCACAGAGGAAAATCGATTCCACTGCTATGTAAACACTTGGAGCTTACCATAATTGTTAAACTTAGCATAAATATTTGAAAAAACTTTAATAAATATACCTTCTACATAATTGGAAACATGAAAGACCTTCTTACGAGGACCATCTCTAGATCGAATTAATTTTGCCCTTTTTTCGATGTTGGAAAGCTTCAATAGAGTTTCGGAAACATTATAATTGCAGCTTTTAGGTCAAGCATCAATGGAAAGGGGTTAACAAACATTACGACATTTTGTATCACGCCGTGTTTGACTTAGTGATAAAGCCAGAGTGCTCTCCTTGGCTGTGCTGTCAACAGTCGTGCGATTCGTAAGTGCTCTTCTGATTATGAGAAATTTTACTAATGTCAGGTTCTCACGCGTTCTCTAACCTGGCACGGATATGGAATGAGCGGCACGTAAACTTCGGAAGCAGAAGAAATGAGACAAATACAAAAATAAAAGGGGCACAAAGATAGAATTTTCACATAAATGAACTATCCCTTTGAGTGTCACAGGGACACCTCAGTCCCGGATCAAAAGTTTCCAAAAGCTGCACTACTGTAAACATTTTTTCAAGTCCGAGCATTATCGGGACTCTCTTGAACACCAGCCCAGCACTGCAGTGACACTTCATAATAGTATTATTTAGAAGCAAGCAACAAAATTGAAACAGATTTGATATAATTTGAATAACTCTACGCTAAGGACCCAATGGGTTAAAGCTCGAACACGCGTACGTTTCGATGCTCCCTAGGGACATCCCGCTACCTGGGGAATACTGCACGGTTCCTCTGATAATATTCGGCGTCCTCGGATACCGCGTTGTTCTTCTGAATAAATTCTGTGGCTCCGGATATCATTGTGGCCTCACAAACAAATACACATTGTGCTGTAGCTGGGGATGTTGTGCTGCCCCATTGAGTACGCTGCGCTGCTGCTGGGGATGTTGTACTATCGTATGGGAAACGCAATGCTACCAGAATGCATATTTCAAATTCTCTCAACTCACACTCGTTGTAACGACCGTGTGCTGCTCGTCGTCGTTAATGTACATTGTCATCAATCTCTGCTACAGAGAACGTATCAAAAGCTAAAATTCTTGATTTCCTTGATAATTATTGAACTCTAACCAGTGTGTACTGCTCAAGGTATATATAAGGTATCAAAGCACTTTCCGTGGTCTCTATCACTCACTAACAGCTTACGCCCGAAGCTATCAAAATTATAAAAGAGTAGACAATATAATTTGCAATACCGGCATTCTTGAATCTTTTTCACATGAGTGCTCGAGAGCATTAATCCATGAACTTTCTTAACACCTCTGTGATCCACAAAATTAGTTCCTTTGATGTCAATAAAGAAAGAGAATTATGAGATGTACTATCGAATTCATAAACATAAGAATTCGAAGAGGCCCACTCACCAAGTATTTATAGGACTGGTTGCTGACGGCGATAAATCGTCGATAAATCATCCAAATCTTCGTAATATACTTGAGTCGTCGGTGGCCTGGCAATAATTTAGATCCCGGGCAAATCCCCCGAGGTGGAGAAGGATGGACCGATACATCATCTGGTTCTGCTCACAGGCGCCCTCTTTCTTCGCTTTACTCCTTTTTGGCCGCGAACTCGGGGCTACTTTCGAACTTTTCTGGAGGTTATTCGATGGTAAAACACTTTTCTACATGATTTTAGAGTTTTCAAAGAGTGCTTCAAATTTTAGGACGCCAAATTGGCTAAATATGATTCAACTGAAATGATTTTCAAACTACAGCCTCAATAGCATGCAAAATTACGCTGATATCTTCGCACATACATGCCAAGTCAGTAAAAATATTTTATCACGCAGCCTTTCAAAGCTTCTGCAAAATTTGTAAAAGTAAATTTATTGTTCATTCATATTCGCTTTAGGAAGAATTAATTGATTTAAAAGCTCATTAAAAATACATATTGAATGTTCACTTTCAACAAAAAGTGCTTTGGGACATTCGTTTAAGATGATACTTGAATTTTTGTCATCATCAACGGACACTCCTCCAATGTTTGTGAAATGAGCTACGGCTATCAAAGTAAGGGTAAACTATTTTTATTTTACCAACGAGTGTAACACAATGAGTGATAAGAACGAGCGAATGACATCTGCTGGTATAGGAAGCTCAGAAAATTCATGGGTATGAAGAAGTTCGGAGAATATCAAAGATAAAGTTTACAGCCATTAATTCGATTGTTATTCCCTGGTATCATCCCAGCTCGACGGTGTGCAGCTGGAACATCTCTTGATGACATTTTGAATTGCTCACGCGTTCTGAAAAACGCCGGCGTTTAGATCTTCCCCTAAAAGAATTTGCATACTCGCGTGTGAAGGAAAGTAACGTTGAGAAAATGAGCAAATGGGATGCAAACTCCATTGAGAGATTTGTGTCCTGTAATGTTTAGACAGATATGCATATTAAACCTTGTAAATATTTCACCAAGGTCTACTTCTTCGTCCGTAGTAATAGCGCGAGTACCATCAGTGATTTATGATGTTCAGTTATAATAGCATATAACTACATTTTCATTCATTGTTTATCATAAGTTGCTGCAAGTCAGTTTTAATAAATAACTGAATTTTCCCGAAGAGCACATAATTTGTACCTAGCTTCGAGAATCAGCATTAATTATATTCAGATTACAGAAACTGCACAGTCTTGCACATATGTTGCACTAACGACTCGAGAATTATCTCAAGCCAGTTCTACACCAAGGTCTGCAATTTCGCGTTCATCATTTCTAATAATCCTGCTACGCCTGCCAATACGATCTCAGCTAATTTATGACTACGTCTTAATGGATAATCGCGGCCCATTCTCGATGGTACTTTAAACAATAGTCGTTCATTTCTGAACATTGCCAACGAAGCGTACTATAGCGCTAAAGGTTTGACACTGCTTTGAGACGATTTTTTGTTCAAATACTTAAATAAACAGCCTATATGCATTTTATTAGTTCGACGAGACTATTTCAGAGCGTGATGTACTCCTTGGCTAACGTATTCATTTTTTCGAGCGCGTAATTTAGAGCTAAGCTTGCTGTCTCCATAATACAGAGGATGTTTTTAAAAATTGACACAGGCGGAATTATTGGCAAAAGTTTCGTCCAATAATTGCCTTGAATGAAGCCTTTGTTATCCGATATTGGAAAAGTCCAAGCCTGGAAAAGTTCCTACAGGAATCAGTAACTGTAATGAACTTTATTTGTGGCACATTAATGAGAAGTGCCGAGTTGTACGAAAGTCATCGTTAGTGAGTGAGAGGAAAGGTGATGAGCGGAGTACTGTATGAAAATACATCTTATATAAGAGAGTTCATGGAAAAAATGTTGATTTAGGAAAAATACGTAACATCATATGCGTGATGCAGGAAGTGTAATACCGTCATTATTGTTCTGCCTCGAACAAACAAATTTTAACCACTGTTTAATCTTCGTATTAACATAGTCGTATATGTAGGAACCTTGAGTATATTTGCAAAAATTAACACCCAGGGGTGGTTGTTTGCATTCGACTGTTCTTATGATTCGCGCCCTTTTGATTCATACCTGCAGATTATGATTCTCGCCCGTATGATTCATGCCTTCAGATTTTGATTCGCCCCATTATGCGTAGAGGTGGTACTGTTATTTGTAAAAAGTATAAAATCGAAAAGGAGGCGCATTTTACTGAGTCGTTAATGTATATGAGAAACAGCAGAGGTCTTAATACTGAACCTTGTGGCACACCATGGGTTATATTCAGCATATCTGATTTTGCGTTTCCGATTGTTTCCGGTGTGGGAGATAAGATGTGAGCCACTGATGAGGAGTTCCTCTAATTCCATAGTGGTTTCATTTAGATAGCAGGGTCCTGTGATCAACACTATCAAATGTTTTTTTTTTGAAATCTCTAAAGATAGAGAATATGAGAAAACCCTCTTCGATGTTTGGTAAATATATTGACGATTATTTAGATTTACTTTAGTTGTTGGCTTTTGAAACCGAAATCCAAATTGATTGCTTGTTAAAGCGATACAAATTTCGTTCAAGATATGAATACATTTTATTGTTCACTATTTGTTAAATTAATTTCTTAAAATTGGAGCTACAGATTTCGGCCTCCAGTTATAAATTCACAGTTCATTATTATAAATTTTTAATATTGGAATTACCCTTTCTTATCCAAAGGGCTGCAGAAAAGTAAAATGTAAAAATAATTATTATATTAGATCATTAAGAGCAGGCCATATCATGCCAGCGATGGATTTGAACACCTTCACGGCAAATATTTTAATTCCACTTGCTTTGTTCATTGTGCTCTTATGTCCTGAATATCTACTGCATGATTACCACGCTTAAAATGATGCAAATAATTTAATTTACTTCAGATTTGGTTTTAACTTAATTTTAAAAAGACAGTTTTGGATTTCAAATAAACGAATATAACTTTAAACGTAAACCACAATCTTTCATATTTTTTAGGCTTCGCCATACTCAGGAATTTTGTATGCTCTATAGCTAGCGAAAAATTTCAGCAATAGTGGAAAACGAGTCAATTTCTCAAGTCCATACAATTAGACCCAAACCACTGAGTTTTATTTTTTTAGAGCATGACCAGAACAGGTGTAGTAACGTATCTATGAACCGAACGTCATAGACTAGAGTGCGTTGTTGTGAAATTTTTAGCAGGAGTGTTTCTTTTTTAAACCTTGATGTTCGGGTGAGATATGAAGCTCAATATATAAAACAAAAGTTAGGTTTTGAAAGTCGCATTTCTTGGTAGAACTCGAATAAAAGTTATATCTTTGAATGAGGGAGAAGAGAGAGGGAGAAGAGAGAGGGAGAAAGTTAGGCCCAAGTCCTGTTATGATGTATTGGCATCAAGTTTTAAAATTCAATTTCTTTAAAACGCGGCTTTTCAAAGGCCAAGATCGCCAAGATCGGCATCCGTGGCTACTCAGGCTGTGACAGACGTCCTAAATTCTAAATAATTGGAGAAAGAGTTTAAAAAATGAAAATAAAAAGCACTTCAATATGAAGGGATTATTTAAAAGCATATATTACTGTAGCAATCAGCAGATATATAGCAGATATAAACAGCTATATATATATATATATATATATATAATACACACAACAAAATGAGGCGAAATACACACATTATGTTGTGTTTGTAAAGACGCGCAATGCACACAATAAGCTAAGGGTCTTCAGGTACACATTTTATGCAGTTGCACAGCACTTTCAAGCACAAAACGTGACAAATGGATTTCAAACTTCTAAACAATGGAAAATACAGAGAAGTGCGGAAATTGAAACCGCAAAAGTATCAGGAATGCGCATAAATGAAAGGCTAACGGTTTCGTAATGGATTTTTAATAGACACGCTAATTGCATGCTATTTAATGGAGGTTTCAATCTATAAATGTACAATAACTTTAATAAATGTGAGAGAAAGTTAACTGAGTGAGAATATATAATTTTACATAGACTGTAATCCATAATTTGGTTACATGAAGAATTGCAATTCTGCCTACTGCTAGAGTATGAAGGAGAACTTAATATTCAACCAGTTCGATAACTCCATCCATCATTTTTCATTAGAAACGGGTTTCTTTCAACAATCATTTTTCAGTCAATCAGTAAATTCCTACCAAATATTTCTGACCCATCTCCTGTAAATAATCAAATAATAATATATCTTTTGTGTTTGTCCATATTTTGGTTTTCAGACATAGAAATTAAAAAACAACTCTTAAACATCTTTTGAATAATTTTCCGTCTATTTTTTTGCTGATTTTTTTGGTATTAACACCAACATCGGTTCATTTTTTATTTCAAAGTTGTATTGTGATTCCAAAAATCATGCGATCTTCTGATTTGTACAATTTTGGTTTTGAGCATTGCTTATCGCAGTATAAAGGTTCAACCCACGGCACCGTTGTAATGTTTTTGGATATAATGTGCCGCCCATACTTGTAATTTCCATTGTTAGAAGTTTTAAACTTGTTCGTCACGTCTTCGTGCTGGAAACTGCAACTGCAAAAATTATGCTTCTGAGAACCTCTTGTCGGTTGTGTGTATTTCGTGTTTACCTTTTTTGATTTATTCATTTGACATTTTTATATCCCTATAATACGACCCTACTCCATTGGGAATATCGACTAAATGAAATTTTTGCATGGTAGATTCTGTTGAAAATAAGCGCATGCTTGCAGCGTTCAAACTAAAGGTTCTTACTATCATTTGGCATCTCATTCCTAGAGAACGGAATATTGTAGTGCGAATTACACGGTCCTACCGTAAGTGTACGAGAATACGAGCCAGATCACTTTCCTCGTGAGGACATACATCAAGTCTGCGTAATGAGTAGCATGGTTTCCATGAGTGAGGATGATATAACACTCGTGACTTAATGCATAGGTGTGAGAGAGAGAGAGAGAAAGAGAGAGAGAGAGAGAAAAAAAGAGAGAGAGAGAGAGAAAGAGAGAGAGAGAGAGAAAAAGAGAGGGAAAGAGAGGGAGGGAGGGAGAGAGCAAGTCGATGCAGTGTCTACGAGAACATTCCCGCGAGTGTTTTTGTTTGCAATGTCATATTTTTGTTTAGAGCGACCCAAATGTCACTCAGTTTGCTGACCAAGTCAGGTAAGAATAATCCTCATGTCACAGTGTTTTATTTTCAAGAAAGATCAATCTAGAATTCGAAGTATTTTTAGACACTATTTGAAGCTCATTAAGTGAAAGGTATTGATATTTTTAGAAGAAAATCTTTTGGCATTCAGAGATGTAGCAAAGCTCGATATGAAGGAAATTGACTCGTTTGCTAGTCGAAGACTTTCAATTATATGCGAGGAACACAATCGAGAAAGAATTTGCAAATATGTAAAATATGCAAAATTGATTTTATATAGAACATTTTTGGACTTATGTAAAAAGTAAATCTAGTAATTACCATTTCAAAAAACACATTTCGTGAAATCAAATTTTCATTTGCTTACGGTAATTACGGTATCTAATGAGTAAACTTTCACACTCGCCAAGTAATGACATCAATCATGTCGAAGCAGGTAGGAAAACGAGAGAATTAGATAAAATGTTCGGTTCTCTGATGGTTGAGGCATACCAGATATACCATTAGTTAATTTTATGGGGAGCTAAATATGCAATACAAAATACGCAATATGGGAGTGGATTTTCTGTGGAAAATGTACCAAGTTGAGACAAAGGTTCTATGATGGAACTTAGAAAAATGGACATATATGAGGGATATTCGTATCCATAGTTCACTCCTTTCGTTGCAACTTATTGGAATAAACAGATTTCCTCTTTGACATAGTATGAGTTTAATGAGCAGTATATATAAAAAACTATAAAATAAATGAGAAAATTTACTACAATAACAACAAGGAGTATATATAGCTACATCTGCAGCAAGGAACGTGTGTAAAATGATTTATTTTATGAAAAGTTTAAGTACTAAAAGGGGTGACGATGATGAAGCGGACGATTGATAGTCTTATCGTTTCCTTTTCTTCTGTATTTTATTTCCGAATAAAGCATTGCTAGGTTCTAAGGTAAATGAAGTTTTTCTATATCATTCTGCTGTCCACTATATCATCATTTTTCATTGTCTACTTTCAGCTTTCAAACATAATACTTCAATTGAAGATCAGGTTCGATTGAACTTGTCTTTCACCTTGATCCAATTTAGTTTTGTATTTTTTTGTAGGAATTTGAGGAATTTATGAAAACAAAGATGTGACTAAATTTAATTTGAGTGTAACGTTGTTCGATGCGTCTCTTGTTTATTTTAAGGAGCAACTAAAACGGTAAATTTTTCAAATTTTTTGTGATACACGACTTGATCTTCTTTGTCCTGGTAGGTGTGGCATATTAAAAACCTACTCCAATCGCGAGCGCGGAAACACTTTCTTGGTAAATTCATGAATAAATTACGAAACGTAATGTTTGTGAATCTGCATTACATAAACACTGTCGACGATTAACTGTTAGTTATAAATTTATCTCGGTTAGTATCTTGCTTAAAGTAATTCAGTCCCAGCCTGAACGTCTAGATATCAGGCAAGTTTTTCAGGAGTAAATTGTCAATC
Organism: Orchestia grillus; assembly: GCA_014899125.1. NCBI lineage: Eukaryota > Metazoa > Arthropoda > Malacostraca > Amphipoda > Talitridae > Orchestia > Orchestia grillus. The sequence continues at coordinate 19,505 of VOMN01103476.1, forward strand.
GTCATCCCCAAGCTTTCTATCCGACTCACAGAGCTAACTTTTAGCTCTTCCGTTGTTATTAAATCTTGATCTTATTTTACAAATATTTCCTGCAGCTGGTCTGAGAACTTACTCTGGTTCCAGCCTACTGATTAGATACGACTCGAGCACGTCCCCAAAGTTCGTTGAAAGCGCCACCTAATCGTGTCTGCAAGTTACACGTTCTTCCTCACCGAACGTAGCCGAGGCAAAGTTTAAATTGGATCCATCATCCGTTCTGGCTTCCTCGAGTGCACTCATGGGTGATGCCACCACGTTGATGATCAACCAGGATGCAACTGTGTGGAGCATCCAACGCAACCGCGGTTATTATCATAAATATTATTATTATTACTAACTGAGTTTAACTCAGAATCAGGTTAGGGAAGCAACGAAAGCAGACTCAATTTAACAAGCTCTGCTTTAGTGGTTTGCTTTCAACCTCTGGGGAATTGAAAACCACTTTCAAGCGTTGCTGTTTTGTTTTTCTTTGCCTCTCAATAGTTGCTACAGCGTTGGCAAGCTTTCAAGGTTAGGATTTTCTGGGTCCATGACTTTTGATTTGATTCCGGAATGCCGTCTGGGGAAATTATTTACAGGGCATTTGATTTCGGAATGCCGTCTGGGGAAATTATTTACAGGACATGTAATTTCGGAGTTCCATTTGGTGAAATTATTTACAGGACTTTTGATTTCAGAGTACCATCTGGTGAAAGTATTTACAGGGCTTTTGATTTCGGAGTGCCATCGGGTGAAATTGTTTCTGTTCTTTCAGGCGTTGCTGAGTTGCTTATTCTTTGAGAACTGATTTACCTGATATGATCATTGAGAGAGTGGCACATCACATTACCATTCCTCCCAGCCGAGTGAAGGGCACCCATCCCCTCAAATCTGGGATCGGGGCAGTGGATTTGAAGCTAGGGAACCTTTGATATTAGAGCTACGATGCCATCCAAGTTTGATTATTTTCGTAGGCCAGTAAACCCGGGCAAAAATTCACAAAGTTTTCAGTTCGGTCCTGGTCAACAAAGCTTTTATAGTTCGGTCCATCAATGAATGATGGCGGCACTTTATAAACAATGTTAAGACAAAAAATGTTTAATTTTGGAGATGAGTTCCTTAATTTGAAGAGTCTTGAAAAAATACGCCTTCATTAGTGACGGTGATACACCGTAAACAAATCAAAATTTTATTAATGAAAAATAATTATAATTTAATGCTTTTGATAAAACCTCCCATACTGAAGATGGGGTTCAGCTTTCATTTAACATGCTTAAATCATTAGTTTTTTAATTTAATTTGGTGCTTCACTTAACAAAGTTAACTACTCTATCGTTGTGATAGACTAAGAATTAATATATGCGAAGAAAATTACCTTGAAGTATGTATATAAGTTGAATCTTCGCTCTAATTACCGTAGATTTTTCTTGTGATAAATGCATTTCTCTTTCCGTAGGATTTATAAACATTGATTGTTTTCTCGAATAGCCTTACAGGGAGCTAGCTATAACTATCACGCTCAGAGTATTAATTTGATTCCGTTTGTCGGGTGTTTCAAAAAACTGTTTTTAGAGCGCTCTTTTTGTCACGGTACAATCAACTTAAATGTACTCGAAACAATTCCCGCTAAAGAAAGTTTAATCTTCAACGGACTTCTGTAGATTCATTCACAACATTCAAGTACAAATATGTCTCAATTCAAACAAACTATGCACGTAGTAACGTAACCAATTGATTGTGTATAGGAAATACTTCAGTACATAGAGTAATGAGGTGGACGTCCCAGCGAGCTATGCAAGTATGAACTATAAAATACAGCAACGCTCGACAATTTCCAACGTATTAAATTTATTGCTAGTGACACGAACCCTATCCACTAGCAATTACTGCGTACTAAAGCGATCGAGAACGCAGGGGTTGAGGAATTTTTGGATTTTAAATTAAATTTAAATTTGATGTAATGAATATCAGATGCTCATTATTGCGGAGCAGTTTGTGATTAATATTCAGACGTACTTGGATTTCATGGAGGGTTAGGGTCGCATTCTATGCAGAACTTCTAATGTCAGCCCAGGCAAAACAACGCTCTCTATCGGACTTGGTATTGGGAACTGGAACACCGATATTGAGCTCCATAATTGCTTCACTACTTGGGGAAATGTTCGGGCCACCAAAGATCATGATAACTCCTCAGGTATCACTTAGGAGACAATGCCGAGTGAACAGGTCGGTTTTTAGCTGCATCTCCTCATTTAGGTCAATATTCATGTTGATTTCTGGGAGTCGTTACGCAGTTTAGTGATTTTGAAGAGCTGCGGTTATCATTTGCAAGCAATTGGCGATAATCGTTTTTATTGTTTGAATGTAACGTTGACTTCCAGCATCGCTAGACACCTGAGCTCATCCTGAGAATCCTGAGAGGACGATCTGGCTTTTGCCCCATGAATGTGCACGGGACTATGCAGAGTTTTTGTCATGAGGTTGCCAATAGACCGGCAACGACTATTGATAGCAATGAATCATAAAGCTTGCAGTTATTCATTTGGGTCAACTATTCATTATGTTACTAACCTGAAACTCCAGGAATCTTTAGTTTAATATCCATCATTTCATTTAACTTAGTCAAATGCAAAGAACTGTCTTAATTCTCTTACACCCCACTTTCAATTTTGTCGAAGACTTTTTATATTATAATTTTTCTGTATTGATTTAGTTATAATTGCTTGACTTTGTTCAAATCCCAGCTGCAGCAGTGGACTCTTCTGATGCTCGGCGATCGTTCCGAGGTTGGCAAGTCAAACGCTCAACCTCGTCTAACATTACCCTAGAAAATCGCAGCAGACAGTGCAATTGACCCGAAAACTGTTGAAATATAAAGCTATTTGGCCTGAGCCTGCACCCTCGGACGCTATTTCTGTTCGCTACGAAGATCCTAGTTAAATTTCAACAAATAATTAAACAATGATCAACATGAAAACCAAACAATTTGTAAGAGTACATTTACAATGACGTCGCTTTACGAAAACGTCTTCAGTAAGACTCATTTGCCCATCATTCAACTCGGCTCTTCCGATTGGCTTCTACGCATTCAAGGACACACAAATATCGTTGTTGTAATGCTTGTTGCTCTCTGTTTGTCGGGATTTTCAATTTTTTTCGCAGACGTCACTCGACTGGCCAATGTATAACTGCTAGGGCCAGTCATTGTGTGAAATGCTACGCGGAGAAGTCAAACTTTCTTCAAAAATTTCAATAAATATGATAGGTATATTTCTCCGATGTACATAGAATTGGTCACTATTGTCGCTCCCATGGACATTGAATTCACATTGCCATGAGCCTGTTTCTTTGAGTTAGAAGTGCTACAGTACCCCTCTTCAAGGTAAGGATTCCGTCTTGGAAGCGACCAGAATTTCATAACATATTCTTGCACACCGCCACTTCAGCATGGTTTAGCGAAACCCTACTTCTTCATTGCTCCCACTACAGCTTCGGCTCCCGCAATTCTTGCTGCTCGCTGCCCTGCGTTTGTTCAGCGTTCACGCAAATGCCGCTTTAAAATTTTCTACCGTAAAATAGATTATTCGTTCATTCTTGAGGTTCCATGAACAAAAATGGATAGGACTTATTAGGCTAATAATACATGAGTTATGTAGCACGAGGTTATTCTAAAAATAATAAAGCCGTGTACCAGTGCGTTCAATTAAAAAACAGTCTTTTATTTTTGTAAATCCTGCATATATTTATTCTAGGACAAACCAGGGAGCATTTTATAAGTAATTGATCAGTATGATTCTTATTTACATCATCAGAAAATTTCAGTCGAACATATTTAAAAACAAATCAAAGTCATTATATCTCGCAAGATAGAATTTCTCCTGCTGAAACCGTAGTTAAAAATCAGTGTTTTTATTAGATGAAAGGAGTCACATGCTCTGCAAGGACTTCAATCAGAGAGCACTACTTCTAAAATAACAGATAATTATTTCGTGGCAGACGTCGAGACAATGTGGATCGGGTGATGCATGGTGCACAAACACAGTGTTTTGAGGAGCGACGCGACGCTGTGTACGACACTAGATCGATGTATCCAGACCATCTCAATCACTCGAGTCCTAAAAACCTGGACACCAAATTACAGTATTTTCTGGCGATGGCAGAGCAGGCTCCTCAATTTCGGTGAATCAATTTATCTTTCGCAAGACTGGCCGTTCCCTCAAGTGAAGGTCACTCGCTGACGGACATTCCTGGCTACTTTCATGCAATGAGATTTCGCATTCGTAATCGTGCTACGTTTCTGAGATACGTCCGTAGCAATGACCATAAGGAGATCTTCAAGATCTCACATCAACGGGAAAGAATTTTACCGGAAGGTATGTAAATCCCTATCCTCGTACGTCATTACAAGTTTAATTAAATAGCAAACTCGGTGTGCTATTTGCTTCAACTTGTGTTCCATGCACATCGTTTCATTAACATTTATTCAATAATAAAATCCTTGTTTTCGTTTGATAAGAAGAGTTATTTATGACCTACCGTCTTTGAAGTCTTTGAAGAAACTTTTCTCATATTATTTTTTTGATAAGTGCAGAAATTTGGCGAAGGCTGATGAAATTCTTCATCAATGACAGCCACCTCGGATTCCTGTGTTACTCCGGCCAGGTCAGCGCTAATATTCATGATCAATATATCGGTGCCCGTAGCATAACTTTTCTCTAAAAATATGAGTGGGAGGAATACCCCGGTTCCAAGAATACCACTTTGATAGGAAATACATGTTCTTGAGCCTGCATGTGCTCATGAGAAGTCAAAAAACACCTTCACTATTATAAAATTTTAACTTAATAATCAGTGAGTCGTTCTTTAACTTTGCTAGAAAATATTTATCCCCCAAAATGGTTCATTTTCGTACACATCCAGCAGGATGATTTCAGTTAAAAGTGATCTACAAACTAATATTCACGAAATTAAAGAGGCAAGGAAACGAGTTCATTTATTTTAAAGAGTGCTCGAACAGGACAATGTATGCCAAAATACACTAAGTGTTTTGGAAGTACTTATTAACAGCTTCCAGGAAGTAATGTTAATTTAAACGAGGCAGATGTACGCTAGGATGCAAAAATGCTGAACTGAGAATCACCGACGTACACTTACGCTCTGGAGAGTTGAAGAAGAAGATAAATTGGATATCTGTTAAATGCAGTTTTGTGAATCATCGACATTGGAATGGATAGGTACATCAATTTTTTAATATTTTTTGGTACAAATTCTGTAGTTAAATATCCTAAAATTGATACATACGTACTGAGACAATAAGTGCTAGTTGCATTTTTCACATTCACAATACAGAATTCATATAAAATATTCATATTCTAATATCTATTATTATACATAACACATGTTTACGCAGGAAAATCTTCAAGAGTCTATAAAATATACGAGGTATGAGGTGGGTAGTCTTTAAGAAACTTTGCCATGTTGAATTTAAATCTAATTTATATTTTAAATTTGAGTTAAAATTTAAATGTCAACGGAGATGATTTTCTTGAAAACTACCCATTTCATTACGGACCCATCAGTGTCATACTTTTTAATTGATGTTTGAGGTATGTATCTTCACTATAATATCAAATTTAACCCCTTATCTTTTCAGGAGGTCCTTGCTATACTTCCGTAACATAGATACCTGAAATATATCATAAGCATTCGATTACGTGTTTTTTTTGGTGGCCCCCTGGGCAATATTCATATGAGAATTCATGCTACTTCTAACTGGAGTAACGGTAACACCACGATTAGTAGCAACTTTAGGATTGTCATCCTTAAACTATTCTACAATAAAATTTGTGCTGAACATGTAGTGGAAACACTCCTGAAAAAATTTTCATTTAAGAGCGTGACAGAGAGACCCGGTGTTAGCGTGTTAGAGAGCGTGTTAGAGAGCGTGTTTAGCGTGTTAAATTTTCATTTAAGAGCGTGTTAGCAAGCGACCAACGACTGTGTGTTAGTATACAGGGTGGGCCATGAAAAAGTTATTGCTTTAAATAATTATAACTCTGTAAATAATGGTCGTAGAAATTTCTAGGGTCTCATTTTTACTGCCATTCAATGTTCTTTCATCATGTTAAACCAGAAATTGAATCCTTCACCATCAACCCTTAACAAGGCAAGTGAGAAAAAAAGAGGGTGTATTCCCAGTCACAACTTTCAACAATATCAAGAATGTCACAAGAGTCTTCCAAGTATTTCAAAATCATTTTCAAGGGAGAAGAGTGAGTAAAAAAAATTTTTAATATGAAAAATCTATTATCTTCATTTTTTTATACCACATATTACTACTAGTGTTAAATAAAAACATAGATTGTGTCTTGTGAATTGCTTTCACACAATGACGAAAAAACGACTCTCACTTATGATTCATCTGTTTATGAACTGTTCCTAACAATGCAAAATGATTTAATTGGATGAAAGTATACTGATGACCGGGAAAATGAGATCGTATAGAAGTTTCTCGAATAGATTGAGTAGAGGGAAATCGTAACATTATTATGAAAGTAATTATTGGGGCTATGAGAAACATCTTGTTTCTATAAAATTTTTTAATAAAATCTAGAGCTTCCGAGTGTGGTCAACACCCATTTTCAGTAGAAAAACCTAAAAAGAAGAAAAATGAACACATTTAATGCACAAACAGTTATATACACCTTAAGAATTGTGCATATATCTGTTTGTGCATTGAATGTGTTCATTTTTCTTCTTTTTAGGTTTTTATACTGAAGATGGGTGTTGTCCACACTCGAAAGCTCTGCGTTTTATTAAGATTTTTTATAGAAACAAGATGTTTCTCATAGCCTTAATAATTACTTTTGTTTAGAAGTTTATACGGCTATTAGTTCCGAGGTTATAGTTATTTGAAAACGAGGAATTTTTTTGTGGCTCACCCTGTACAGGGTGCCTAAAAGAAAGTTAACCCAATTTCAAATAACTATAAC
>VOMN01103478.1:0-18219 GCA_014899125.1 Orchestia grillus
ACTTGACTCCGAAGCTCCTCTAAAACTGTGACAAAAGAAGAAGAATATGATAAAAAATACCGACTTTGTTCATTTTTTTCTTGACGAGGCTAGTTTATGGGCAATAGGACAATAAGTTAATGCCTGTTTATATAATATGTAATTGTAGAATAAGCTTGTAGGTTGTAAGAAAGTTTCTGATAGTTGTTGGCTGCATCACAAGATAAAGTTTACTTCATTGAAGGGATCCAAGTTCAAGTTCCTGGTGAAGTGCAGATATTACATGCTAGTATATTTGAAAATTGTTACTTTGGCATTTGAACATGTCATCTTTTCAATAATTTTGTAAACATTCAACTGTATAAATTTTCAACTTATGGTATAGAACTTTGAGATATTTACTTGAAGTTGGCATGGTGTACAACAGTACAGGGGTAACAGAGCATTCTATTGATTGTACAGACTTGATGTCAGCATCGTTGGAAATGGTTATTATTCTCAGTTATGAAAACGAACTTATGTAAGGTTTCATAGAAATAAGTATATCAAAAGATAATTGAATTTTTATATACAAAGACAACAATGGTATCAAGCTAAGTTTATGGAAATTTAGGCTTCATTATAACAAGCTCAACTGATTGCAATTTGACGTTTTTTATGTCAAATTATCTAAACAAACTTAGCCTAACCTAACCCCAGGGTTGATTACTGGAAAGAAAGGCAAGGGCAAAAGACTTTGTACAATATAAATTCATTTTTAACTGTGTTCTCATCTTGTTCAACTTTGTAAATGTATTTCTGCAACTCAAAAAAAAAAAAGAAATCCTGTCCAATGATACTAAAATGTTGGCTGAATAATGAATAAGATGCTCTATGTGGGATGCCAATTTAAAGCAAATGTTAACCTTATTTCTCTTTGCATATCTTCTGGCTCTTTTCTGCTTCCTCCTTGTTAGGTTGAGTCAGAGATGGAGGTGTTGCAGGGGGCTACAGGAGATGGTTAAGAAAGGTGTAAAATACCTTAATTTGCTTACAATGATTGCCATAACATCTACAAATATGGCCTTCTGTAAATTAAACATCATTATATTGTATCAAATTGATTGGAGAACTTTTATTTTAGGACCCTAACCCCAAAATTCTTGCATCATGCATTTTTGGTGTTCCCATATGGTAATTAAAGGTTAATTAAGCTAATCAAGCTTAGGATAGATTAGTTTAAGAATGGTACTTTTAAATATGAATATGAGAGCACAATTGCAGTAACTAAAGCCTGCTATAGAATCATCATTATCTTAAAATATATCATTTCATGTCAGATTTTTGTTTATATTTGTAAAAAATCAATAATAATGCACAAGAAAAGTTACCTCTAATACATTTCTGTGATGGGGATCTTAATATATAAGTTAGCAATATGATTGAAATATGAATCTGCACAAACACTTCTATGCTTCAAAACCTTTTGCAAAAAAATTTGTAAAACAGAGAAGAAAGTTGTATCTATTGATACCAAATTGATGTAGTCTGTATTGCTTTGTACACTCGTCTGCAGTAAGGTCAATAATAATTGTGTTTTGATTCACAGTCTTTCAAAAACCTATTGCTGTTATTTCACAGATTCTAATGAAGTGCTATTATTCACAGGTTGTATTGTTGGAATTTAATTGCTATATGACTATTTAAAACTATCACAGGGTTGTAAACCATGGCCATTTTTGATGACAGAGCTTGGCTTTTGTCCCACATTCAAAACTCTTACATCACAAGTGATGACAGTGGTAAGTGCCAACTTTTGATTTTTGAAGTGTTGATATGATTACTGAGTTAAAAATTCCTACTACCATTGTAAGTCCCAAATAAAAATACTGTTTTCAAATTATTATACTTTAATTGAGTGATACTATCCCATCTTTTGCATGACTGTGTTGACAATTTGCAAATAAGACAAAGTGCTTTGAAATTCATAAAAATATAAGAAAGGTAGGCTTGGATTTTGTAAATACAAATAAATATCAAGCATATGGAACAATAATAAATGTTGTAGTTGTTTTATTGACATAAGCTCAGAAAATTGACAAAAATATTATTAAACATGTTATATTGAGCATCCTAAGTTTATTATGCCAAATATATGATGAAAATAATGAACTTTATTGTTCCAATTTTTTACTTAAAGAAGTCTATGTACATTGGGCACTACAGTCTTCAGTATACTGCATCGGCCACTTGTATAGAGTTTTCTTGGGTGCTCCAAGTAGCCCTGCATGATGGTCTCCCTTAAAAAATATTCTACTCAATACTTAAGATGCCTTTAGACCTCAAAAAAATCAAATGCAAAAATTTACAGTCCTTTGTAGTAGCTATGAAAAAATTTATCTTTAAATTTTTAGCTACATAAGTACAAAATATGGTGGTGTACACTGATGCTTATCAATGCATATTTATGATGTGCATTAATAAATTTACTAACATTTGTTTTTTCTTCACAGGCTTGAGTGAAATAATCTTACAAGGGGACTGGCCCTTGGAGAAACTGACAGACTGTCCCATGCTCAACTCAGACTCACTCTTTGACCAGAGGAAAGATGAGGACTTTCAACCACATTCTCTTGATGTGCACTCAGGTCAGGGCGTAATTGTAGCATTGGAGCCCAAGCCAAAGGGCTCACTTTTTTGTGCCTAATGAATGAAAGTATTGGAGGTTGCTTGCTCATTGGAGACAAAGATGCTTGTTATTAAGTCTTGATAGTAATTTCTAGTAGTTTGTGGGCTCATTTCTTGAACATCTTACTATGAATGAGGCAGATATTAGGCTCAAATTGCCCTGTGACTAAAGTCAGCTTGATTACATCTATATTTTTAATGTAGGACAACAATTGTAGTGGCATTATGATAAAATAAAATCTTTCTAGTCTATGTTGAATTGAATAATTATCTGGTATACCCTTTAAATGAAGTTCTGTGATTATTAACTAGAATTATATACTGTACTGTATACTGTAAGACCCTCAGTATCTGAAATACAGAAGTTTTTGATGGGTTTCAATAGATACGTGAAGTATGTTGTTACAACAGTAATGTGGCAATACATCTCTATAATTGCATCAGTACATGAAATTTACAATCAGAATTAAGATAATCATAGAACAAACTCACTACCTTCTTTGGATTACCATACAGTTGCTGCTGTTCTACTACAAGATGATAAATCCATTTCTAACAAAAGTACTCTGTATTTGCATTGGTGCACTTGGGCTTTCTTTCTGTAGCTTTTCAGGATTATTGGACTTTCTAGTTGACTGTGTGATTTCATACTTTGTGAGCTAAGAGTGCATAAAAACAGTTGATGAATATATGTTGAGAAAGCCATATTTTTTTCGTTTAATTGTTGAAATTGGTTTATTAGTAATTGGTTAATTGGTGTACTGGTATGTGTCAAGATAAGTTTTTTGTAGCAACGATTGTGTTTCTTTTTATGCTCAGAGTTAAAATCCCTACTGTCAGGAAAGCTTTTTATTGTAATGAATTGGAGAAAATCACAGGCTAAATGATATTAACGAGTCTGGTGCTGTCAAATTCTAGCTACTAGATGTACTTTGAAGTTGCTAAAGCGTTAATAACTAGTTGTACTCAATGGACACTAAATTATCCATTGCTTGTGGTATTCAAATTATCTAGAATTCTATCATTCAGCTATGTCTGGAATGTGGCATAATTTTCTGCAAACATTGATGATGTCAGGGAAAAGATTGATTCCAAGGTTGTTTAAGTTTCCTAAAAGAAGGCATTTATTGTTTGGGTGGTCATCTACAGTCCACCTGTGGTTTGAAATTCTCTGTGAAACCGTAAGCTTCAGGTATGAAAGTTCACACACAGATTTTATAGGTCCAATCTATACCTGATTGCAGCTATCATTTTAAATGGAAGAATGGTTGAAAGTTGCTAAATTTCTTATATGTAGAGCGTTTTTGAACTTGCTATTTGTCTTGGAAATCCTCTTAGTTTCAAAGAAATCAATGAAAATGGAGGTAAGGGTTGAATTTTTTCTTCAGATCAAGCGTATGTCAGCCACAGGTTTCGGTCGGACACTGAGCATCGGCTTCAAAAGTTGAAGAAAGAGAAGGCATTGCAGTCCAAAATTCAGCGCATCACATGGCAGGCTAATGAAGCTCCTCTCTCTGGTGAGTATTGACTGCGCTTCTTCATGGTCCTGAGAACTGAAAATTTTCTGTAAAGTTTTGTTTTTTGACTATTGGTCTATAAGAACATCTAGTTTATATTGTTTTTGATTATGAGACAGATTTTATAGGCTGTAGTAAAGGCCCTGACTGATGTTGACTCTCATGTCAAGTTGAAGTTCATAAACAGCTTGTTTTTTCTTGCGATGCTATTTTAGTTTCCTCATTATACTTTTGTTTGTAGCATATTCTACAGCATTAGAGCCAGATTTAGAAGTTTTTGGGCAAGTTGTTTACAAGTCTGTAGGTTCATGTCTTGCAATGTTGCAGTTTGCCTGTAAAATGAATGACAAAAAGATTTATTTACTGGCTAATGTTTTGCCAATTCAGTTTATAACAAGGAAGCTGCTTTATTAGACAAAGGTTTTGTGCAATTTTACAACTATACCACCAACTGAAAGTGGGAATATGTATGCCTACTTCAATATACATTCTTTTATAGGTGTATTGCAGCATTTTGATGTGCTGGTTCTGCCTTTTATATTTTTTTGCATATTTGTGAGTCATATCTGATATCAACATTTTCTATACCTGTCTGTCTGATATGGATTACAGATGATTACTCTCTTTTATATTTTAATGCAAGTGATATCAAATTGATGGAACTTATTTGCTGTGCAAGTCAGAGTTTGATGTCATTGATGTCATATATGCTAGAAATCTCTACATTCTATACTTGATGTGAAACACTATGGGACTATTGGTTATTTAAATTGTAAAGGACGTCTTGCTAATTATGATCAATGCAGTTGCATTGAGTTAAATGGGCCATAATTTCAGATTAATGCGTCAGTACTGAAATTAAACATCTGTATTTTTGTAAAGAAAATTTCACTATGTGTCACAACTGCTGATGCCTTTGAAGAATGGCTAATTTATTCTGTCTCACTGTCATACCTTGTAAGTATCATTCTGTGTCTCATCTTGGCAGAGGGTGAAGAAGAAGAACTTTTTGGGCAGAAACCTATAAAGCTGCCAGTGGTGAACCAACCATCGCTGCTGTCGCTGATGCTGGACGAGGAAGACAAACTCACCCAGAAAAACCCCTACTCCGAATATGCTCAGTGGGATGCATCTGTGAGTTTTTCCTTTTCTTTTTTCTCAATTTGGAGAGAAAGATTGATGTAGGTATCAGTTCATACTTGTATGTGCATGTAGGTATGTGTGCATTGTAAAATATATTGTAAAGCAAGTATACAGCTCATGTGTATGTAAACCAATCTATGCTGAATAACAGCTTCAGGTATTTTGATTGACTTTCCATCTGTAAAATCTATTATTTATACAAAATATAAGGGGAAATGACAGTTATATGTGGTGAAAGAAATGAAAGATAGGGGCTATTTGTGTAAAAATAGATAAGAGATGACAGGTATTTTTTCAAAACAAGATGCACTCTGTATAATTCTGTACTTGTTTATCTTTACCCAGATTGATTTATAGATTTTTTCTTGTGAAATCAAGATGCTCAAGAGCAAAATAAAAGTTGATAGAAGTACATTTTATAATTAATGTGGCTTGTCTAAATTTTTTATTCAAACTGAAGCAATATTTTCCTTATAAATATAAGTCATCCAAAATTTTGAAAAAAGTTGTTGAAAACTGAATTCTATAACAGTAAAAAAGAGTAAAACCAATATTGATAAGACTTGGTAATTCTTTATTTTTCTGAGATGGTTGGAAAATAAATGGGAAAATGCAGCTGAACATTATCTAGTCTTAAGAAACAAAGTCACACATTTTATAACCATTGACACGATGCTGACCAACCTATCTTTATTCAATGGAAAAGGAGTGAAGTGTTTGTGAATATTTGAAGCTACTGTGTTCAAGTCAAGTCTAAAAATTTTAGCTTGCCACTAGTGCACATTCTTTTCATTCACCTCTCTAGTTGTCCAACTTGGCATTTGTAATGTTCATAAAATCTTGCAGTTATGAAACCAGGCTTCACATATTTATGCATTCTCTGCCCACTAGACGGATGTCAATGTGGCCACAAAACGCCTGAGCATCTACGTGTACCATGACCCGTACAAGAAGCCCCCATGCTTCCCCCTGCCAGTGGTGGTGCGGTGCTCGGCCAAGGTTATGGATGTGATTGGCCTGACCTGCTACCTCTACACCAAGGAAAAGATGTCCCCAATGCTGCAGTGTGTACTCTTCCCCTGATCTGACCATTATGAACTTAGTCTTTTGACCCTGAACTTCGTGGACTTAGTCTCCTCACCCTGAATCTCATGAAGTTGGTATTCCATCAAGAATCTGATGAAAGCAGTATCCTATGTTCAGCCTATTTAACTTGTCTTTCAAGATAAAAGGGTCCATTACCCTCTCCACTCTTGTACAGGGTGTCCTTAACAAAGGACTTGCTCTTTGACTGCCTGACAAAGTCAATTATACAAGCAATGTGTACAGTACAGTGTGTGCAGATCTTGTGGGTTGAATGGAGAAGAACAGCGTTAGAATAATAACAAAATTACATTAGTTTGTTGCCTCTGAGGCAAAAATGAAAATTGTGTAAGTAAGAGGCAGTCTGAGTTAGTACACTTTTGTGTCACACTTAGTGTACATAAATATCAGTTGCCTGATAAATACACGATATGGACCTTGTATTTATTACGGGAATTACTTCACATCGCGGCAGCACAGTATTCAAAACGGTATGTTGTTTTATGTTAGTGTGTACTTATGTATGTGCATCGAATATAAAACTTGGAATAAGTATTTTTATACTACACACCAAATTTAGACATGTAAAAACAGTGTAAAGTTGCACAATGGATTTAGTTTAGTGTGCCATTGATAATCAAACGCCTCCCTTATCTTGTCTTTTTATGATAACTGTGCCTTTGATAATGAAGTTCATATTGATAAATAGTGATAACATTGCACGATGAACACCTTAACAAAGTCAGCAATGCTGCAAAGGGCTCCATCAAAGGGCATGTGTAAGAGAACTTTCTCCAGCATCCTATCATATATTCCTATTCCATGACACGTAACTACCAATCAAATAATCTAACAGTTGTACTTGTCTCTCACATGCGTGCATGTTCCCTCAGGCACCCGGCAAATACGTACAGCTTACGCATTGCAGATGAGGATGGCACCGTAGACTGGGACTTCATGCCATTGCCCAAGTCCAACGCCATCGAAAAGTTCGGCTTCAGAGTGTTGGCCGTGGCACAGGAGAGGGAGCCGCAGTCAAATGTTGTCGATGGGCCTGTCACCGTCACTGTGTTGGTGTTTTGTTGATGTCTGTTGATGTTACTGCCACTACTGATGCTTGTTGACATGTGTTGATGTTACTGCCACCACTGATGTTTGTTGACGTGTGTTGATGTAACTGCCACCGCTGATGTTTGGATATATTTTGATGAAACTGCCTGTATTTTGCAGTGACTGTCTATGAATAAATATAAAATCATGTGTGCTCCCATGTTCATGAATATATAATATTGATTTATTCATATTCATGAAGACACATGTTTATTATCGCAGTGTCCCTTCAGACAAAGCAGTGTACAACTGAATTGCTGTCCAAAGACAGACTTGCGTTATCTAAGGTACAATTAACTCTTTTTATCTTGAACTCCTACTATAATTTTAAAATTTATTGGACTAAAATAATTGTTTTAAACTTGCTGTGGCTTAGTCTGGGTAAACGGAAAATAAATAAAAGATGCACAGATAGGGTTGTTTTTCCAAACAGGGGTCTAAAAGTTTTTCTATAGTATATATTTAAGACGCGCATATTCAAATGCAGTGTTGTGTCAAATTTTGAAATCATTCTGAGAAGAACTTGCAGAAATTTGAGATTTTGAACAAACAAACATTCCATTTTATTTGTCTTACATTCAAGTCTAACGACTTGAACTACACGGACAGACACCAAAAAATGTCAAATTCATTATACTGTCAATAGGCCTTATGTGGTATAATATTGCTTATTCCATCTCTGTCGCTGTTGACAATTATGTCAGTTTATGGAAAGGAACATATATGACTTCTGAGGGCGTAAAGGGTTGAGCTTGGTAAATTCTTCTTGTATTGTTACTAGTTTGTTGCAGGAATTTACCACTCTTCGAGTCCGGGAGTAGACAGTAATCGCTCTGAAGCTATCAAGGGCACCAGATCTTGCATTCAGGATGTCGTAAAATTCTCACATTTCTTGATACATGTGACTGAGTTTTGAATTCATGGAATTATGTATTTTTGACGGAGAAGTCTGGAGACATCGTCATACCAACGTTGCCTTGACTTGTGTATTGAAGCCGTTGTACCATATCTCAAGTAGAATGTTGAAAAAACCTTAGCATCCTATGACGCAGATGTAGTGTCAAGTGATACCTTTTGCAGTACACTTCTGATACTTTTTCAACTCATTCCAGGAACATTTCTGGCGGTGTGTTCAGCCTCATAGAGTGCGAGAGCAGGAGCATCACCCTGAGAGAGGTGCTGCAGCGCACCATCGCCAAGCGTCGGGAGATGGCAAGGGTCGTCGGTGAGGACGAGTAGCTGTAGGTGAAGACTGTCTGGATAGCAGCAGCTCCTCCAATTCGGGATATGTCCCACTGATTGAGCAGGGACCATTTAGCACGGTCTATAGAGAACTGGAATTCTGTGCACAAAAGATGTTTGCACACATGATTCCCTGCGCGTAGAAACAGGGGTTGGAAAGGAAGAAAATGTTGCAAAAAATACCGAAGGAGGTGTAAAAATTTAAAGAAGGAAAACAATTTTTAGGGCTAATTTTTTTGAAAATATGTCTGTGATCCGAGCATTATTGAGTCTTACGTTACACCCTTACTGCAATTTTTCCAGGCTATGGACTGAAGTAAAGATGAAAACATGAGTGCATTAGACGCGAATGGTGTATCAAACCGCCGCACTATTTTTCGTTTAAAATAACTCAGCACAACATGCCACGCACAACAACAAAATTGAGGGAAGAATTGACAAATAAAAATATTTGACACTTAATTCCTTCGACGATTTGAGCTCAAGGGCATTGTGAACGAATTATGTAACGCAAAACTCTTATTCAATCGGTCGATATTCCCTTTAACATATTGACCGCGAAACGACCCACCGGTGGGTCGTTTTGCCCCTAGGAAAATAANCCCCTAGGAAAATAATATCATCGCAGCCAACGTGTTAAAATAGAGCTGTTAGGTCACCTGAGGTACAGAAAGGCCTCCGGGATTTCTATCTTTCTTACCCACTTTGGCTTTTTCCATTTTAGAATTTTTTTGCTATTTCTTCTTTGCCTTATCTTCTTTTTTATTCTTAAATTGCTGCTTCTATATGCACGAAGTCTTGTGTGAGAACACACATTGCTCGTAGATTCCCTGCCTTTAACGTCCATACGAAACGGTCCCTTTTTCCTACTCTCTTTGAATGAAATTTGATGCGGATAAATAGCTTGAAACTAACAATCTAAACTAAATCCCTTTTGAATAGGTATATTATCACGCTTGAGAAAAATCCCAATATGTAAAAAAATACATATTCATGCCCTTACGTCACGGAAATGTTTGGAGGCCGCCCCCCTTGCAGAGGCCGGCGTGCAATACCACCTGGAGAAGGACGAGGACGAGCCGGGCAGGGTGCTGGACCTGGACCGCACCATCGCTGAGACCGAGTCCACCAACCTGCACGCCGTCAGGGACAACAGTCAGTCTCGTGCTCTAGCTGTTCTCCTCGAGCTCAGGTCTGGGTCTGTTTTCCCTGAGCTTAGGTCAGGGTCTGTTTTCCTCGAGCTTTGGTCTGGGTCTGTTTTCCTCGAGCTTAGGTCTGGGTCTGTTTTCCTCGAGCTTAGGTCTGGGTCTGTTTTCCCGAGCTTAGGTCTGGATCTGTTTCCCCGAGCTGAGGTCTGGGTCTGTTTTCCCCGAGCTGAGGTCTGGGTCTATTTTCCCCGAGCTCAGGTCTGGGTCTGTTTTCCCCGAGCAGAGGTCTGGGTATAATTCCCTTCAGTTTATTAGTAGGCCCGTTCCCTTTGACCACGTTGTTGCCGGACCTGAATCAATTTTTCCGAAGCTCATTTATTAGTTAGTCCACATCTGTTTCCGTCGATTGAATGGATTTACTCTATCATGTTGGTTTACCTAAATTGACACCTTAGCTGTGCGTTAAACTTACGATTTCGATTTGCAAGACCGTTGGCATGGGCGCGCGCACGCTGCTGGAGACCCGTGTCGTGTTGGGCAGCCATGTCCAGTTGTCTGATGAGTCTTCCATGTCCCATGCTAATCCTGTGTCCTCGTCATGGAACAGTTGAAACAAGTTTTCAAAAATAAATCATTATCTAAGCTACAGCACTTTTAAAAGCTACGCTATGTACGACTAGATGAGTAGTAATTATTTGCATTTTTATTAAACAAGTAGCAATCCAAGATTCATGCAGTTATAAAATATGTATATTCGTTATAAATCGTCACAGTGAAACTTGAGTTAAAATGGGTTAGGTAACCAAGTCAAGAGAGAGTTGCAAGTACGGTTAACGCTCCAAATTAGAACTAGCTAATTAAGAGGCTTGTAGCTAATTACGAGGCTTGTACCAATTGAGAGCAAACGAGTTCACCATTCGTTTTAGAATTTTTTTTTTATTGTCTCTTCAATGGTCTTTTTGAATATGAATTTTCTTTCACAGATATCCTAGGTGCCTAAATTTGTGTTCCAATTAGATGTCGTTCTAGCTCAAATTGTCCCAATTGTACGTCGTTCCAGTTGAAATTGTCCCAATTGGACGTCATTCCAGTTGAAATTGTCCCAATTGGACGTCGTTCCCGTTGAAATTGTCCCAATTGGACGTCGCTCCAGCTCAAATTGTCCCAATTGGACGTCGCTCCAGCTCAAATTGTCCCAATTGGACGGCGTTCCAGCTCAAATTGTCCCAATTGGACGTCTTTCCAGCTTAAATTGTCCCAATTGGAAGATTTGCTGTGTAGCTGAACACTTGCGTTGTTGGCAGGTCGGCGGGCCCCGCGTGCGGACGTGGAGAAGCTGCAGGAGGCGCGTGAGGGTCGCACGTGCTTCTCCTTCCCCGTGACGTGGGTGAAGAAATGGTCCTCCAGGGTCGAGGCCACCGTCGGTGAGCTTCTAGTCCGCCTGTTCTGGGCCTGTTCGCGTGGGTGTACTGCGAAAATACGGAATTAAATTTCTTATTATTATAAGAAATTAGTAGTAAAAGATATCCCTTAGTATATTTTGTGATCTTTTGCTCAATTCGTTAACGGCGGTCATTGCCCAGATGGCGGCGGGACATTCACAAGGCCAGTGTAGGAGTCAATGCTGGAACCACGGCGTCAACTTATGTCGACAAGACCGTCAACGAGAGTGTCAAGAATTGATCTTTTTATCCGCTTATCTTGAAAATGTATTTTAAGTTCTGACAATTTTCTTAATTTTTCTACAATGAAAGTGTGTTCCAAGAAATATAAGCTTGACTCTGGTGGCATGAAGGGGAGAGTTTCAAGATTTGAGCCCTTTTGTTAGCCAAATTTCGTAGATTTTCGCATGTGAGGAATACAATAAACATTGACTGCTTTGCTTGTGTTGTTGCTCTCAGAAGGTTGTCGAAGAACAACCCTGCGCTCCTTCAGTTGATTTGACGTCTCTCTGGTTAGAGGTTGTGGTGGTGGGGCACATCCTTGTCAACTGCCTGCATGGAACTCCTAGTTCCTCAAAGGAGCCGTGATAATGACCTACCTTGAAGTTAGCAGTGCCGCTTGTGTGTAAGCGCTAGTGCTGGTCGTGGATGAGAATTATTGTGCTACTGACCAATCAACGTCGTTAAGAGAAGCAGTTACAGGAAGTGGCCATGCTCCTCTCAACATAGCAATCACGCCCCAAGACACTCGTGGTATGTTGAGTTTGTGTAGTATTCAACGCGAGGTGCAAATGACCGCAGGATAGAAGTGCTTGCAGCGCCAATTTGCCAGCGCAGGGAGGGCACTGTGTCGGCCTGCCGCCAGCTGCTCATGAACTCGACCCGTTAGGCGCCGGAATTCGATCTTGAAACTAAACAGTTTTCCGCGCGAATTCCACCCGTTAGGCGCCCGAGTTCCATCCGGTGAAATGGGCAAAATTTTTCCCGTAATGTAACAGTATTAATTAGGTGAACAGGTTAGGTGTGTTTGAGGAGGTGTGAAGCAAACAGAAGTTCAATAATTTTCCTAAAAAGTAAAATGCGGAGATCCTTATAAGCTTTGCATTTATAGCCCGCTAATGAGCGATGGGGTAGCAGTGGTAAATTTTGTATGAAAGTCCCTACTGTAAGTGTGCTCATCCAGTCAGGATAACGGTAAAATATATCACTACAGAAAACGATTTATTGTCAAGTTTTCGAAGGAAGTTTCTCTTATATCTTAGGAAAAAAGTCGCCTACATCACACGTGAAGGTTTGTGTGAATGATTCAATGAGTCGAATTTTTGGTATCATCAACAGGCGGGTTCTTAAATTGTGTGCTCTTTGGGTGAATATTACTCCCTCGAGGTGCTCCTCTTTTTTGGTTTCTCTCTCCACACCCGAACTTAATATGTTGCATGTTCATTCAAGTAGCTTTAAAGGAAAGCTGAAGCAATATGCTTGTGTGTTGGCACAAAGTTCGACTATATTCGTATCAGCTTATTGTGAACCCAAAGTAAACATTCTTTGTATTGTTTTTTGTGCAAGCTGAGACTTCTGACTCGTTGCAGACTGCTATTGGAGCGATAGTGTTTTTTTTTCTACTACCACTGCTTCTACTTCTATCAATGTACGAAATTCTCGAAGGTGTTGGGGCATTCTTAGTTTATCGAGTTGATGAAACAACTATTACATTTATTTGTACATTTTAATTACTCTGAAGTAGAATTCAATGGCCATTACTACTGGCAGTGCCTGACCATCTGTTTCTTATCGGTCCTTCCTTACTGTGCAGCAATAGCTCACGCCGCAGGGTGAGGCAAGATGCTGTGGCACGTATGTTGCTTCGATGAAAGTCAAGAAAAAAGCATAAACAAAGATATTTTCAACCCAAGACAAAATGAAATAAAATTGCATTATATATGCCGTATATACTTGGCAAATAGTTGCGTTAATAGATAGGCAAAGTGAATTACTTTTGCTGTTATTTCGCTTTTATTAAAAGAGGCTTTTATTTCATTTTTATTTTATTTTACAGCCCCTTGTGGATCTACGTTTGAGAAAGTTGCCTACTGCTTCTGTATGCAGAATTTCTAGCAGTGTTGGTGTTGATGTGCGTGTCGTTGCAGACGTGTCGTCTGGAGGTGTGTACGTGGCCGCGACGGGAGGTGGGCCAGGCAGCTTGCTGCGAGCCCCCAACCCGGTCTCGTACCCCAGCAACAGAATTGTCTGTTGTGACATCAAGCCGTCCAACACCGGGAGCGGCGGCGGCAGCGCTTCAAGGAAGTCCATTGCTACCGTGCCTGGCAAGGAACGCTCGGGCGACGGCAGCAAGAGGAAGGGCCTGGTCGAGGTGCAGCTCACGTGTCAGGGTGAACAGCGGTTCAAAGACTACGTCTTCGAATGCGAGGAGTCCGTGGCTTTGGAGCTTGTCGACGCCGTCAAAAAAATCAAAACTGAGGATAGCTCGAACAAAAAAAGGGACGAGGACAAACCCAAGCGTCGCTCAAGCATCGCTGGCTTTAGGAAGATGAGCCGTTCAAGTGTTGGCCACAGGCCTCACTGACCTTTGTCTTGGTATAGCAGCGGAGGCAGCAGCGTGGCTGTGCTCATGCTGCCGTGCTGCCTGGGCTACTGCAGGCAGACGCATGGCAGTGCTACCCTTTAAGACCAGTCGGTTGGGCTCGGCATGTACCTCGTGTGAGGGAAGTTTGAATTTGAATATTATTCGTTCAGTTTACTAGTCAGCCTAACAGCAGTTAGGTTAATGAAAAGACCTAAGGTAAGCTGCTTATTTCCAAGTCCGTCATTAACAGTAAGCAGCTTCAGTGCTCATGTTTTGGTGGCTTCCATGTCAATCAATACAACCGTAGCTTTGGTTGCCACTGAATTAAACGAACGAGAGTCCAAATTCGCTGCAATCAGGTGTACCAGGAGTCTACTATTGGCGTGAAGCCAAAACAGAGAGATATGAGCTTCTCTTATCTCAATATCTTTCGCCTTTCACCTCACACTTTTTGAGAAAGTAGCAGCTTGAATACATTACAGAAATAATTTGAGTTGCAGCATAAAAGGTTGAGGGAATCATTCCGGTGAAGCGTTGTGCCATCGTAACGTATGTAGAACTGTGATCGCTGCTCGAGCGAAACTGCGGTGGCTTCCGTGCTGATCACCATTAATGTTGGTCACTTTGAATACGCCGTCCACATAGTACTTCACCACTGGATGGTACCAGCCCGACATTAATAATAACCGAACTACTAGTAAATGTCTGATAAAGTAAGGAAATTGATCTCTATGGGCTGTGCAACAGCTACTACAGGTTGAGCCTGCCAAATGTGAAATTTCTCGTTCGAGAACACCTGTCATTTTTATGCTACAGATGCACCAGTTCTCAAAATGACGGAGGCTGAGATGATCAAAATGGTGAAAAATTGAAGAAATACAGCTGCGGACATAACGGGTAAAAGTGAATATGATCCGAAATAATGTCCTCTCGCAAACCTCGGGTCCTGAATTCGCCAATTTGAGAGGTTCAACATGTACAAAGAAAAATAGACTTCGTTTTTCCTAATTCAGTCTGCTCAGACTATAAGTGAGCTCCCACCCGTTTTTATAAAACACGGTTGATGTAGATGAGGAGACTAAGATTCATTTTTATTTTTTACGTCGTAAGTTTTCATTCATCTCGGTCAGGCTGCACCATAAAGATAGAGTGAAAGTACCTTAAAAATATTGGTTTTTAAAGGAATCTATCCTTTGGTGGCTAATCGTTTTGTTGGCTTATGGCGTATTTGGGTAGATTTTACGTTAATTAATTGTTTCTATCTATCATTTCGATATTTAGCACATAAACTGCAGTGTGACCCACGCGTCGGTGTGTCACCCTGTAGTTAACACCTGAAGACTGGAATAATGATGAGGTAACGGCTGATGAGTTGACCTTCTCAGGAACTTTTGGCAGTCCAGGCCTCAGACTTCATCTGACCCAATGCCTCTACTGGAGCACTCCAATGTGTCGTTCTTTGTCGTTTTTTCCTTCGTTCGTTCTGAAGAACTCTAAAAATAATTTGTGGCAATCATGCATGTATTTGAAGAGTTTGTTGCATTATACAAGGACTGATCATTTGGGTATTTTTTTACGTGAAAAATTATAGAAATGCGTTGAGAGAAGAGGATACCTTCCCTAGAAAGACGGAGTCTGTTGCAATATGCAGACAAGGTAAGGTACCAGAGAAGGATGAAAATGTGCCTCTAACAGAAATGCTAAAGCGAGAAATAAAAAGCATCTGGCCAAAGATGTCCTAAAATGAGTCTATTATTATCACCAAAGAAGGAACACTGTTGAAGTAAGATACCAAAGAAAGAACCGCTGCCCTATGCTTGTTGCTTGAATGGCCTGAAAGCGAGTTATATTTGCAAAGATATAGTCTTGTGTGAGACCAGTCCTCCCAAAAGTTGTTCATGGAAGGTGCTGGCCTGGTGGAAATGGTAAAGTTCTCAATTTTTACTAAAATCTCAGCTGACTAATTACCCTAAAGCTGAGACATTTGAAAAGTGATATTTATCCGCCGAGAAATGAACAGGCTGTATGAAGCGGTAGACCCAGGGACAAAATTTCAGCTTTTTTTTTCCCCCATGGGTGGGATTAGGAAAAATGTAGATACGACGCGGCATGAAAAAAACTTGATTAATTCCAACTCAGTTGCCAAACAGTACAATATTGGGTGGGTTCCAACGCCTGATGACGGTAACAACGCCGTGAGTGATGTGAGGTTCAAGTTTCCAGGGGAAGGACTTCGTGATGCGTGAAAATCAGTTTGCGACGGCCGGGAATCGAACTCTCATATCCCAGCTGTGGGTGTAGCACGAGACCAGTGCGCCATGGAGTCCATATGAGGATATCATTGGGAGGAACCAGACTTCTTCACGGACGTGGCAAGGTGAATTTTTTTAAGCGGAAAAGATGCGACGCGCTCAGCGTTGCAGTTCTGTGTGTGCGACGAGAGTCTAATGTGCTGTCACTCTGGCTTGGCTCGAGGGAGGTCGAGTTTCTTCCTTATTTTGTTTATGTAATTCTACTTCCCTAGTGTTTTCAAACTTGGATATCCTGCAACAAACTTGAGTTACTAATAAACGAGAAAACGAACTGCAGACATACTGTAACTGATTTTCAAATATCACTTAAAGTATTTTCGATGCACGTGTTTTATATTCATATGGGGTAAAAATAGTGAGGACACTTCTAATTTGTACTTTCATATGAGATTGTTATGTACACTTCTAGGGAAAAAGGTAAACGAAAAGCTTAAATCTTTATTTTGAATTGCTTCCCTGGAATATATAAAGGTTCTCTATTAATCATTTTTGCACGTCTTTCCAACTGGGAGAAATGAGAGTTGGTCATCGTAACACCTGGAGGACCTGCGCCAACGCGACTGCATCTGGCTAGCCTGTGTTATTTTAGTGAGACACATTTGAGTAAAATTTTCCGTTGATCTGGAAGAAGCAAGATCCAGATCACTGGATCTAGCCAGCAAGATCATTCCGTGTTTTCCTGGCGATCTTGTTCGACTTGAGTTGGAGGCAGGACTACTCGAGTGTTGACGTCCTGTGCCACATCACTGAGTGCTTGCGGCAAACCTTTATGCCTATCACGTTCAGAAAAATCCGATGTGCACAATCGTTCGTGAACAAATGGTAGAGGAAATTTTTTTGTAAAGTGAAGAAAAAGTTGATAATTATTCAGTGCTATGATGACAGTACTTAATTGACAGTGTTTTGTCAAAATTGTTCTCCAGTCGTCCGGAAGGAGTGGCATCATTAGTAGTTTTCTGTGGTTCTGAAAATTGCATTCTTCTTTGTTTTAACATTCGTGGATAATTTTTTCATTTAATATTTAATATAGTGTATTTCAATTCAAACACATTTTTGAGTAGAAAATAAGTATGACATGGATTATATTTGCATAATAGGCGTAGATTGCGACAAGCCATGAACTCTGCGTGACAGGCCAAATGTTCTGACGCATCGCGTGACACCGTAGATATATTTATTTACCTCGCTAGGACGCTACATCAAATATTTAACTGGGATTACATTGATACATAAAATTTACAAAAATCTTTGTGTGAAAAGTTGTTTTCCGTTTCTAGTACACGCTCGGAAATAATTTCACGAGCTCTTCCACACTGTATCCAATGAGTGTTCCGCTCGTTGGGCTTCCCAGATCCAGAGTTGTGTCGTTTGGCAACACCTGTAATCCGGAATCATTTTTCTACGATAACCGCTCCAATGGTCACCAAATGGCGGATATGGAAACTGCGGGAAGTACAACTGCGACGCTGTGGGTAAAAACTTTGAAATTGGGAGAAATAGTCCGGCAAGCCGCAGGTGCTAAAATTACCGAATTCGAAAGGTTTAACCTCATCTCGTCGTGGGCGTTAAGAGCCGTTCACACGATCAGTCAATGTCCGAAGACACTTAAATGTGGGCATCGAATGCTAACTTTGCTCTTTATTTTACGGGGGCTCCACGGCGTACTGGATATCGTGATGGCCTCGCAGCCGAAAGGACTTTAATGTGGGGGTCGAGTACCAGCTGCGAATGGTACGTTCCTTCGATATGACAGGGATACGATAACAAGGTTGGTTTCTCAACGTAGCTCATATATTCGCAGACGCGGAAATGTCTCTGGTTTGCAGAATGCGGTTTTTTGTGTGTTCTTCAGTTGTGCGAGTAATTGTGTGATTGTGGTGTTGAGCTCGTGTGATCAAGTTGGTTGCTTCGACACGAGGGCGAGATCTTGATCGCACCAGGAACCAAACTTCTTGGGCCAGTTTGAAGCGTGTCGCTTGCTTGAAGTTGGAA
>VOMN01103481.1:0-11069 GCA_014899125.1 Orchestia grillus
CGAGAGGTACGAAGCGACCTCTCAAATCTTGACGAACCAGCAAATAGCAAAAGCTAAAACGGGGTCGTTCCGTCACAAAACACTTATAAAACTAAGCAACGAATTATGGAATTTCCCCGAAAATACACTAAGCAAAAGCTGACATACATTCTTAACAAGGGATTGTGAAATTTCAAGCTAGAAAAATGTACATAAACTGCACGAAACACTGGAACTTTCATTGAAGCGCCAGCCTCTCATGCAAGTTAATAACAGCAACCCCATCGTATAGAGCAGCAAGAGGCAGCACTGAGCTCACATGGAGCCGTCATACCCGGTAAAACTGCCAGCTGAAAATGCAGAATGCCACTGTTCAAAAATCATAGTTCCTCGATTCAGAAAGTAAAATTCATTAAAATTAAGGTGTTCTTAGAAAATTTCCCTCTCGATCGATAACAAGACCCAACGAACATCGGCAATCAAATGAAGAATTTTGATCTGTCAATACATGATGAGGACGCGGGGGAAAAAATATGTTCTTGAAAAAGACACTGGTGAACATGTTCAAAAATTATCTCACAGAAGACCTACTAGCCGGAAGTTATTACCTACCTGCTTATATTACTGAAATACCCAGCGTTTTCAAACGTGTGCATCGAAGTAGAGTGAAACGTGGTTGGAATTTTGTCAATTGTAGTGTGTGTAGAAGAGAGCTTGAATGATTTCAACAAAAAATGATGTTGATATAATTTCAAATACAACAGAAATTAAATAATTATAATTATATTTATTCCCCTTCATTATGTTGCTAATTTTTGGACGTTATTGGAAACCCCGTAGCTTCATAACTGACGATGCGTTTACAGGTGCATTTTCAGAAAGGAATGTTAGCTTGCTTTCCTGTAACTGCTTGAGATGATTGGCCGAATTTTGAAATTCTTGGTTTACTTTGAAACACAGTCTAAAAAACATAAGCTGTTCTAAAAATCTCATGGAATATGATTTATTCCGTCATTCATTTAAATTATGTTACGCTAATGATTAAAACATAAGTCAAATTTTTGCGTCGATAGACAGCCTCCCATTCTCCCCGCACGCTGCTCTTGTACACAAGTTGAATGTGAGGGGCCCGCGTAGGACAGTGATACAGGATGTTCATGGCATCCACTCACATATTTAAAATTTATTAGCAATAGCAGTAAATGAGGTATCCAAATTCAACTTGTTTCGTTGTTAACTTAACAGGTTGTCAAAGTTTGGTTTACGTCTTTCAGTATACTTTTACGAGGGCATCTTCAGTTTCACGGAACACAACAAGACGATGCTATGTTTATTTTCATATTTGTTGTTGCACAGCCTCATCAACGGTTGCAATCACATCTGTCATCGTTGGCGTTACATAGCTCGGAAAAGTCCCGTATCTTTTTTCGACACACGATATTTTTAACATGACCTGTAGAAACAAATCCGAAGGCGTGATATTGGATGAACATGGTGGTCAGAAAACGGGCCCGTCCCTTCTAATTAATTTTGACACATTTCTTAGGGTTGTACTTGAAAAGTCCTCACCTCAATCAACGGACAACCTGAAGAGCATAAATGAAACGTGGTTAAAAACTTTCACAACCTCTATGGACAATGAAACAAGTCAAATTTTATACCTTATCAGTTGCTTTTATAATCAAAGTTTATGAGTGTAAAGAAACTTTATGAACATTCTATATTACGATGTGTGCAATTCCTGCTTTTTCCCTCGTTTTTGTGAGCAAGGGCTGATCCAGAAATTATCCTCCCTGGGCTGTGTAAGAGTAGATTACCAATTTTGCTTGTTTCGAAAGCATTTCAAGACAGATTTTAAGAATTAGTTCATAGTTTTTGAAAGAACAATTCATTTAACAAGTCCCTAAGTACATTTCCAAATGTGGTTTTAAATTCATCGGTTTAGTTTCAATTAGCTCAGTAGTTTATTCTTCATAAATATTAGGGTTCAAAGTTCATTTCAGTTCAATGTGAGAGAGACACCTTCACCACAAACTTGTTCTCGTTTCCATTACAATTCGCTTGCGTTATCTTCGACTACAGGCTGGCGAGAAGCGAGCAGCACGCTGGCATCGCAAGAAGTTTGGATAAATGAGCTACTTCAATTGAAACTTTCCTCAAACTCACTGTGAGTCAAAATTAGTTGCGTTATTTAATGGTGACAATCGAAATAAAACTCGGGAAAAGAGAAATTTCTAAAATGGGCGTTGGGTCAACGTCAATGTCGAAACTTTATTTGAACTTAAGGAAACTTCTCTTGAAAAATTCAAATGAAATTAACTGGGAGCGACAGATTAGAACGGGTGTATCTTGAATGAAATTTTTTTGTAATAATATCTCAATCTCATACATCAGTCCTGCTTGATCAATTGGATATGACTGACAGAGCAGAAAGCCTAACAAAGATACCTATTCTTTAACCCAAAACAAAACATTCGTTCCATAAACCTCACCGCTCAAGATATCTAATGCCTTAATGGAAACTCTCATAGCACATAACCCAGAAGCTTCATATCGAAATTTCACTCGATGAAAAACAAAGCGATGAAGGCTTACTAATGAGTAGCTCTCTCGTGCGGAGGATCATTCAATGAAGCAATTCAGAAAAAAATAATTAAGCGCAGCCGATCAGAGCAGGTACATTTTAACTGATGTAAATTTGGAAAGCAAGGTCACTCGTTTTCAAAATTAGGTCAAAACTGGAAGCAGCTACTTATGCGGAAACCATTTCTCCCGAAAACGATTCATCGGTACTTATAGCATGGAACCAAGTGGCACCCAAACTCATGGATCCCAACCAAGCTGCAATTAAAAAAAATCCTAGCAATTCTATTCGTACGAGGACACTCAGCACAGAGTTGTAGGTTTACTCAGCACAGAGTCACCATCCAACGTGTAGTTCATGACGACTCCCATAACAAGGCTTCCGTGATGCAGAAATGTCAGTTCAAGTCTAAGAGAACCCGGGCGAACGGTGAGACCCGAGGCATGTGTGTGTCTCTTGAGCACGCTGAAGCATCCGGAGCACCCAGGAATGTTCTGCTTGTTTTTGGAAGAGAAACTTTGTCCAAGTCCAGATGGTGAGCCTCAGAAAAAATCGGTGGCTGTGTAAAACTCCGTGCAAGTCTCACACACACTAATGCACTCTAAGCTCTCTGCCTCCTTGAGGGTTCTAGATATCTCGAGCAGTGGAGACGACATAGTTCCTCCACATTTCAATCATCAAGGGGATAGAGTCAATGCTGTTGCTTACGCTGATGTGATGAACACGGTGGAGAAGCCGTGGATTACTGTAATAGCACTCGTGATTTTATTTTTCAGCAAGGCTCCGCTCCGGACATTACGATTAATTCAGACTAAGAATTGCTGTCAAACAATGTTTACAACCGCGACGCTCTAAGCATTTCACCGCAAGTTCTTTTGTCAACTTTCGACACTGTTAAGGGTGGGTCGTAGTTGAAGTACCTTGAATAAGCATCCACACACCACCGTAGAGGCTCTGAGGGCAGCAAGCGTGGATGTCATGGCAAACATTCCCAGAACCCACCTCATTCATACCTGAGGGTGGTTTCGAGAGCGTGTTGAGGCTGTTATTGGGGTAGAAGATTCAATTGAATGATGTCGCGAATATAGTCCGTCTTCACGAGTGCATAACGTTCAATGATTATGAAATGTTCTTCTAACAGTATCTGTTCTTTTTTCTGCGAATGTTACTTTTCTCTCAAATACCCGCCTGGTGCGTTCTGTTTATAAGTATTTTGTGAGGAATTTTGTTGAATGAGACCATATCACTACTACTTTTGATCAGTATCAGTAATGCACCCAGAAGATGATAACACTCTCACTTTCAAGAAGTTATTCAGGAAGCTCCTACATTTTGTAATTTATGTACCGTTGTTCAGAAAGATATGTACAGTTCTAAGGAAATTTACCTCGTTTTCAAGAACCGATTTACATTGAACTTGAACTTCACTTAAGGAAAACATCTGAATGAATAAGTATAAATCTTGAAGTCAATGTTTGTCTTGCAGGTTAAGTATACAAACTTTCATCTTCTTCTTAATCAATATCCACGCACGCGTTCTTGAATCTATTTTTCTTTCCTATCGACGATACACTGACTTGGTTATAAAAAACATGTTGAAAAAATCACTCAGACAATCAATAGGTCTCAAAATTCGATTTGAATCCCTCGCTACTGAATTGATAAAACAAAAAATTAGAACGGTATCTGTTTCATTCTCCGTAGTTCGGTACGCTTGCTGCCAGGAGTTCCACAACAAGAAAAGCAATCGGAAGCGCCATCAACTGGGGAGTTACAGCTAATTGCACTACGTAATAAAATTTCACATTTGTATGGTTCCTGGAGTGAAGCTATAATTTCCCATTTCTTTGTAACTAAATAAAATGGAAAACCGCAATTTTAATGCTAAAAATTTACAGTATTGGTAAGGTCAATGAAGTTAAAGTTTCTCTTTCTTCCATATTATTCCAATAACACACAAATTACAAGTAAAATGCAGAAGTAAAGTTACAAAGAAAGAATGGGCATCTTCAACTTTTCTTCAAATGAAGGAGTTAAGAAATAGTACTTGATCACCAAATTATCAAAACTAGTATCGAGGTCGCAGCGATCAGCTTGTAGCGTAAGTCCAGCTAAGTGAACGTAGCTACGGTGTGTGGTAGCATCAACCAAGCTCCGCTTGAGCTTTTCACGTAAATTTTCACGTAACGGTACTTGATAAGTGTATTGCATAGAGATAGAAATTTCTAGCACAACACGTAACATTTATTTTTTGAATCGGTAGTTGATTGGTATTCTTGTCCTAATTCTGTGAAGAGAAAAGTTGCATGATTTAGAAAGAGTTGCCTGGTAATCTAGTTGTAATAAAACGNATCCGGCCCCGAGAACGTAAACCACCCTACGAGTGTTGTTTTCGCACTCATTTGCTTTGCTGGACTCCAAACCGTCCGACTCCCACGCTGACGTTCGACCCGCAAGCCGTTTACGAACAAGACGACGTGAATTATTCCACGTGTACTTTCAAATTTCTTATTCGTATGAGCTGCCCTGAGGTACGCACATGTGTGTTTCCTTTTATTCATTTTTTTAAATGGAATGCGTATGATTGCACACCTTAGTATGCAGTTCTTCTTTATCCATATATATATATATATATATACATGAAAAACATCCAATTCCTTATCGAATTGCTGGTCACGATGTATTCATCGTAATCATGCCGTCCCCAGAAGATTTTGGTAAAAATTCATATCGATGAATGTTTGGACTAACATTGAAACCTAAATTCTTACCATCGGCATACATTAAACAATGTTTCCCAATGTACTAACTAATCACTGTTTTCGTACAACATTTTTCCCGTTCTTCGAGTACTCATCTTCACCTCTTTTAAGAGTTTTTTCCAAACCTTGGCATCCGTCATGTATAGATAGATTAAGTATGTATAAGTCTTTCGAGATGCATTCAAATATGTAACAATTGAGGTCATTGTAAGCCGCCTCATGCTATGCAAAAATATTTGTTCATTGTCTGTCTGGTTTGAACAAATCTCTAACAACTTACAGAAATAATAAGGCTTTATGTTTTAATAATTTCTGATATCTGCTGCTGTCTTCTATAATGTAAGAATCCACTGTTTCGGGTAAGGCCCGAAGCGTCCTCTGTAGAATTTTTACATGTATAACGTGATGATTTTTTACAGAGTTATTTTTTCACTAGCGTTTCTATTTAAGAATCCGCTGTGAAATGACAAATAAAAATAAAAAGAAATTTTTAATTCATTGCAATACGAAGAACAAGTTTTTGTGTGAAAGTTTGATTGGTGTTTATCGCTCGTTACAGTCCCTCAAGCTAAGCTAGTTCTGTGTTGAAAGCTGAAATAAGGGGAAATGTGTCGCTGTGCTACAGCGGTACGTCGTAAATTTTCTCACCACCTGACAGCCCGTGCAGGAAAACAATATTTTATTCCCTTTAGCAACAGCAAAGATTTAACGACGGCCTTTTTGTTGAAAAAAATTAGCGTTGCTCTTCTATCGTACCTCAGAAGCGATTCCGCCTCATGAATAGATATGCGTACTGGCATCTTAAAATGGTAACTTACAGGAATAGGGCAAAGGTAAGGTTTTTGGTTATTTAATTATTGCATTTAAATTCGGTGGTTTTAATGAACAGTTCAAACGGCTAAGAGGCAGTCACCTTTCGTATTATAGTATACGTGTATTCTAATACAAGCATGCATAGTATGAACGTCTTAAAATGCTTCCAATTATCACATAAATATAATCTGTGACATAAATGCACACAAGTTTAGCATTCATTAGAAGTACTCAACTATATTTCAACAGGTCAAGTGGTAATTAAAATAAGAGTTCTTCTGAGTACGTACGTTGTAAATGTCCATCAGTGGCCGGTGGTTTTCGACTCGAATGTGCATATCTCGACTGCCATTAATTCCGCATGGCAACGTTGATGCATTTTAGACACCGTCTGGTCTTAAGTCGCTTAAGTCCTAACACAATTTCTAGCTTTTCTGCGACTTAGGTGAGCATTTAGGTGAACTATGTAAATAATTCATGTGTTGCTTTCACAGTTTTCATCAAAAACTCAACGGTAGAGCTTCCAAACCCCGTAGATAATGCAAAATAATATGCTTCGTCTACATATGGCCAATTTTGACTGAGGGTATATCATATATGAAACACAATTTCACTCAGTTAAGATTTATGAATGAGAGGAAAAGAAAAAATTATTCATATGTTACTCACACTTTATACGAAAATAACGCCCCCATTATTAACTGGCCCTTCCGTATGTAACCTATATTCCCCATTTGATTTTTCCCGTCTGATCATTCTTTCTTCGCCTTAGAAATTGATTCTTAATTGAGATAGAATTTCCCAACTAACAACTGCTGAATTTTAACATGATATTTTAATTGTGTGATTTTTGACAGTCCAGGTCTTCAGTCGCTTTGTTTCATCGTCGCGAGGCTCGAAAACAAGCCCAACATAAGAGGCTGCAAGCCCCGCCTAATGAATATAAAACCTAATAATACATCGCAAAATTTCCTCTGGAGTTCAGGAAGCTTCGCCAGGAAAGGAGTCATACAGGACGCGCGCTCTGTAGCTGCACCAGCAAAAAACCTAACGCACGCACATTATGCTGTTGGCAGCATAATAGATCCCCCGCACCAGGGGCGTTATTTTGAATCCAGCTTCACTTTTTTATCTGCAAAGGAACAAGCAAAAATAATTGGTCCCGCGGTATGGTCAGCATTTTTCTTTACATATGGTTAAGACTGAAAATTTCCCCTAAAAAATCTGCGTGAAGATGTAATCCGCCTTTGATCGATTAACTACCATAGTAGTTTGGCTTCTCTCGACATCGTAATTTTTCAGGTAGTCTTTTATTACAGGTTAAACCGCCAAGCGAGAGCACACTATATAAAAATGATACTAAAAACCTAAAAAATTCTTCTTGGAGTAAATCTAGCTTGTCTTACAAATATTGCTCGATATTAACATTTCTCATCAACAGAACAGCGTTCAATTTTTGCCTTTGTGCCTGCAATTCTTAGACACTAGATTTGGGTTTTCTCCGCTATTTACCAGAAGAAGGAAAATTTTTAATTGGTAGTGTGCTAGAAAGTTTATTCCTACTTCGTCTACATTTATGAAGCACGTTTTACTGTGAGCGCGGCTTACCATGACGATTGTCCTGTAGGACAAGCCCTTCACGATGAAAGATTCTCTCCCCCATGATTCTACGCGTCCTTGATTTATTTAGAATAAAAAAAATCGTGAATGAGTTTAAACATAAAAATAGTTACCTGAGTTACCTGAGCACTTGTTGCAGGCTGGAGTTTCATCGCTTATTGCAATAAGTTACATTTAAAACATTCATTGTTTCGTGCATTGTTATGATTAATAAACGTATTCGTTTAGGTCTGTAATCTCATTACCCACATCTGTGTCTCTATACTCAAAAAAGGTTAATATTACGTACATTCATTTAAGTATATCTAATACATATGATCTAAATAACAATTCGAAAAAAGCGCATTATTTTTGTTATTTGTGTGTATTCACTATTGATTTAGTATTTATTCAAAGGAAGTATAAGATGGTAAGCTAAAATAAAAGTAAATCATCTGGGGCTTTCAATCACATGTGCGCAGAAATTTTGATAATTCTTTATTATTTATTTTTTCAATTCTTTGCGGAAGTTGAGTTATGACAATTAATTGCGGTAAAAATACCTTCAAAAGATATTTTCCGCGCTCCTTACTACAGCCAAAATACAGGGGTCTGGGATGCTAAATTTCATCAAGTTGGGACCACAACTCACAAAGAGATCAAAGATTCATTTTCTAGAGCGATATGACAAAGAACAATACGTTTCCTGTCGCCAGAATAACAATAAATGACTAAATTTTTCGAGCAGAAAGGCTTAGTTTTAAATGAAGGAGCTCTTCCAAGGAGCGGAATATTACGTCTCTGTTGAGTGAGGGATTCAATAAGGCTTTATCGCAGGAGCAGACTGGATGATGGACTCTAAGCCGCTGCAATGCTTATTAAAAGCTTTTTCGTAGAGTAGCAGCGCGGTGATGCCCGAGTGCATCGCGGGGCTCCGACCGTTTCCATCCCCTTGTGCTTTTCCTGACGACAAGCAAGTCTGCTACTTTAGACGAACAGTAACGTTCGACAATATCCAACAATTATCCGTAGCATTAGGGAGGTCAAAGAACTAATGGGGAAGTCTACGATCGATCAAGCAATTGCTAGGCTTATTCGAAGAAATGTAAGGACAAATTCCATGAAAAATAAATGTTTTCAAACACGTTCCGAGCCTCCTTCGCGTTGACCACAAACACTTTCAAGTGCTATCGGGGACCCAACAACAATCAGTAGATTATATCGTATTGATGGTAGGATTTTATATTTGCTCGAGCCCTTATATTTCTACAGCTATTACGAATAGCTTTTGCACTTCAGTTAATAAAAGTTTCCTATTACTCAGTGTTGAGTTGCATTCATACGCACGGCATCAGATAAATTCACTCAGATATGCATTATGTTGAGTGCATTATGTTGTGAAAAGAGCCCGATGCTCCGCCTTCTCCCTGCTGTCAATAGCAGTTTACATAAAGCAGTGTTCAAAAAATAGCTCAGCCCAGGACTGCTACAGTAAAACAGCAATCTTTGGTTTTGCCTTGTATTGAGTGAATCTGAGCTTTATCTTTTTACTGGGTGCAAAATCAGTGAAATCTACACTCTGACGTTACCCCGAGAAGATTGTTTTAATTTAAATTTTTTCCTTTCGAAATTTTTCCTAGATGAGGTTGTACTCGCAGATATGCGATGCTGCACTTTTCTTCACGGTCATGGCTAGTTCTTCATGCGCAGGCTGTTTGGAGTTGTACCTCAGTAGACATGGGAGGCGAGATCGGTAAAAATTAACAATTTCCCGAACAGATCTTATTTTTTAGATAAGCTTTAGTTACCATTAACCAAACGTACTGTCGCTGAGCGTTAGGTAACGTGCTAGGTAACTTGTTAGGTCACGTAGCTCTGGGTTGTACGTCATCACCAAGGTATCGACGGCCTTACTCGAACACGCAGTTCACGTCTCTCCAAATCTTGGTTGGCAGCTCTTTAGAGCGCGATGTGGATGCAGCCAGTAATTTCCCTCGGGAGCCTTCAGCGACGGGATTGGTTTCTTCTTTCGATTAAACCTTTTTGACATTCTAATTGCATGCTCATTTTTGTAGTTTTGCGAGAAAAATATTACTCCGTCATTGAACTTGAATTGAAATTTTCTTCTTGAGTTCTTAGGACGACGTGCAATTGAGTTTCGTGGCGCAAAGAACTGAATCTTAAATTTGTGTTTCAGTAATTTTTTAACAGTCATTTCGATTGGAAATGATACAGAATGAACATTTTCTCTCGAATTTAGTTTTAAACGAGGTGTTTATGAGCCCACCACACCTAATAAAATATTTTTAATTTAAATAAAATATATGAACCATATGAACTTGGGAATCAACTCCTCAGAAGCTCTAATCTATTAAATTTATCTTTTAGTCAATGATCTTGTCCAATGCCTTGATGAGTGCGAATATCAAATATAGTATTTTGCTTCACGTAGCGTTCTAACCCGAATCTCTTTTTTGCAATGTGAATCTCTTTTTTGCAATTTACATTGAGCTATCTGGATGTTCATCGGACGCCTCACGGAAAAGCCGAATGCCCAGTAGGCTTGCCAAATGCTCATAAGATTTCAAAGAAAGCTGTATTAAGTACAAGTAGGAAATCGG
The DNA here is from genome assembly GCA_014899125.1 of Orchestia grillus. NCBI lineage: Eukaryota > Metazoa > Arthropoda > Malacostraca > Amphipoda > Talitridae > Orchestia > Orchestia grillus. The sequence goes on from VOMN01103481.1 coordinate 10,359, forward strand.
CTGCTATCTCGCCATGCACCCTAAGTAAAAAAATAAATATTAAATTTCCACTTGAAAATATGAGAAATTCTGCCCGCAAACTGCACAGAAAAATTTTCGAACACCTCAGGCCCTGAATTTATTTTTAATTAAAACAAGTCTAAATGTGAAACTATGTAGTTACCGGAAAGCGCCGTCTCTGCTTGCACCGTGAACACATTCAAACATCATTTCCAAAAGTGCCTAATGAAAAATTCACGGTATTCTAAAACTACAGAGGCGAGGTCTGATCGAACTCGTGATAGATATGTAGATGGCGATATTTCAATTTATATGCACGCCCACTTTTCTAAGTTGATTCAAAATCTGTCTCTGTCGGTGAATGAACTATACACTTGGCAGTATCTTATTCTGAAGCAGGGAGAACATAATATGAATGGAAAGTATTGTTCCAATTTGAATGTTACTCATATCTGGGATAAAGCCAGTCAAATCGTAAGATCCAATCATCATGAAATGCGTGGATTCTGATATACGGGTATAATTAGATACGAACGTATAGGTGTCAGTACGAGAAGTGTGATGAATGTGAGTGTGACTCTTACTCTGCCTTACACTTTTCCTTTCCCATGAGTAAAGGTGCTGTGCTTAGATAGTACTGGTAGCAACGATGATCACTAGACATAGGTATTTATTAAAATAAGGGACGCCCAGGATCCATATTGAAGGTTA
>VOMN01103482.1:0-16866 GCA_014899125.1 Orchestia grillus
TGGTGTATACACTTACACGTTTGGTGAACATTTTTGCACTAGGTGTTTTCTTTCACTTCTGCAGTGGAAACCTAGAACCTTTTCACTTCACAAGCAATGCATACACAAACACACTTTCTAAATATACATACACTGGGTTTGTTCACTTCGACTCTTGACTTCGACCCGGGAGCGATGCTGCAATCGACCATCCGCGACGGCAGTCAACACTTGAGTCCTTATGAATATGAATAACAGCATGATAAAATAAATGAAAATGAAATGATAAAATGAATAACAGTATTCGCTTATGAATAACAATATGATAAAAAAAATGTTTCTATCATTCGAAACGGAATAAAAATCACAGCTGATGTATATTTGTTATAAATTGTGGACTCACTACTGATAATGTTTTTCTATCAAATCCACGATAACGTCATCTACTGAAGTATTTAAAAGTAAAATTAGCTCATCAATTAGATCGACAAGCGAGCCTTCTTGATTGATGTCTGGAGAAGCTCTTTATTCGTATGCTAATTTTTCTCCAGAGAGTGCATTCAGAAGCGCATTTGCTGAGTGTCATCGTTATTTGTCCGACTGTGTGTCAATGTCAGAGAAATTTTCGAAAGCTGGCAGAATAACAACCAATCAATGACGACAACGTGCTCTATGTCTGACCTCCTTGATGTGATCTGTGCCTGTCCACATCTCACGAAGTCAAAAGTTCTTTGACGACGTGTTGTCAGTGAACCTCAAGAGGCTTCTGCAATGAAATTTTTCACTTCAGCGTGCACCAGAGGCTCTTTATCGTCAGAGGACAAGTATTGTTCGCACTTTTCTCCAACCATCCGGTCACATAGGCCGCACAACTTTCTTTATTGGAAGAGAGTGAGGAGGCCTCCACACAGCCCTCTATAGAAGCAGCCTCGTCCACGAAAATATTAGGACTATTGTATTTTTGCAGTAAATTTAGTTTAATATTGATTAGTTTGACGAACAGATTCGATTTATAACCTTCATAATTTCCTGTCATAAAAATACACATAGATTTATCATCACTTCTGGAAATGATTAGATTTTGATATTTTTTTGCAAGTCATTCTCGGGAGCGAAATGTCAGTGGTATAATTTCGTTTTTTGTTAAGAAATACTTCAGTTGTTGGTACTAAACTTTTGCTAGGCCAGGTATTGGTTTTGCAATTGGAAAGTAAGAACCAATCACATTGAAAAAGCCTGGAACAATCGTATGTCTTGTAGATCCACCTGGTAATATCACCAGGTGTGCCGTCCACCTGTGAGGATTTGAAGGTAATTGTTTTCCACAAATGAAAAAATAAGAAATGTCTAAAACAAAATACTCGCTAGGAGGCAACTACTTCTGCCTCGTGGCCTCGTCTTTAGGTATTTTAAATAAACTGAACTTGCTTAAATTAACATAATTGTCCTCACAGTTCAGAACACTGCATTTGTTAAGCGTATTGGACACACTAAAACCTGAAAAAGTTCCAAAATCCGATACAGAAACTAAAACATCACCTCAGGGTCTACCAATTTTGAAGACCAAGTATTGATTGTTATGCGTTTTAAAAGAATGAAAATAGACCGTACAAGAAAGATCTACGCAATCAAGTTTAATCGTCATAAGCCCAGCAATAACTGGCTAATGCACAAAACAAACATGAGTTCTTGATGGTGACATAGATAAGATACAGTATCCTTAGAACACGAAACGTTCACAAAATCTAGTACAGAAACAGTTGATACCACTTCAGTGGCGCTCCATTTTGAAAACGAAACTTCATTTGTTTGTTGTAAACATTAGCGGAATGAAAATATATGTTCTTGAGAGACCTAACTTATAAACATGAAATTGGGATCATCTTAGATATTACCTCTTAATGATCCATTAATTTGCATCGGATATTGATGTTAATAAATTGGAAGCACTGAGGAGAAAAAAAACAGCGGTAACATCTAGCAACGAAAGTCAGATCGGAACTGGCCTTCACTAGCGAAGGCTAAAATGCGCCCTCGCATGTCCTTTCTTTTAGGTGTCCCTGATTTGCAGTTATAAGCTAATTCAAGCGATTGTGAAACGCTTTTTCTTTGTTGTTGTGGAAATCTGCTTCTGATATGCTTCCTCATGTAGTGTCCCTTAGCTATGTCTTTTTTTATAAATATATCTAGACCTAATTTTTACTCATTGGAAATCAGGTTAATAAATAGAAGAAAAATTTCTCTCTTTAATAGGCCTGAAGAACTATAGAGTTCATTACATTGTGGTAGAAATATTATGTTCGCAATTCACGTTGAAACACGGTAGCGTAAGCTCACCGGACAAAATATTAGTCATATGCCCCTAACATAATGTCGGNATTATTGGATCAAGTGATCCACAGTACGTGAGCGATCTTCTCGACTTCTAACTTGTGGGTCTAAGTGGTCTTACAAATTTTCTATGGGGTTCATATCTTGGGACTTAGCTGGCCAGCCCAAATGCCAGTCATATCCTGAATGACTCATCCCAGTTAATGACAGTTCTAGTCTTATGCACCCAGCAGCTTTCATTCTGAAAGATAGGTAAAGTAACAGAACTTCGTGCATTCAGATATTGGGCAAAGCAGAACTAGGTTATCGAGCGGCTCAATGGAGCCGTGCTGGTTCAGGTGGACGGATACCTCAGCTAAAAAATCAATTTCTGTGTAGCTGAAACAGCCCTAGAATATGACAGACCCTTCTCTTCCTCCATTACAGACCCTCAAAAAATAATAGGTGACTAATATTTTCCATTATTAAAACAATATTAATACATTATTAAGACCATAGTTATCGAATAAAATGTGGTCAAGCTGCCAATAAAAGGGAGAGTAATGTGTCTATTGCAAAATAGGCTTCATATGAGCCGGTCACCTGTTTGGGAAATTGGCAAGCAGTTTGAGAAGACAGGTACAACCCAAGGCCGACCAGAACGAGGCAGAAAACGAAATGAGCCCAGCTTATCAAAAACACGATAAAGAAATTGTGTTACAAACCTTATCGATCTTTCAAAAAATTGGCTGAGACAGCCGATGTGAGCAGGCTTACGATGTACATATCACACGGTTGAAGAGGATCTGGAGAAACGACCTTTCAAAATGGTCCATCGTCCTGAGCTGACTGAACATCATGAAGAATTGAGAGCTGATAGAAGTCATGTCCTTGATCAGATGACTCAAGGCACGTTACCAAACGTGGTGTTGAAAGATGTGGAAAAATTGGATATTCATCTAGTTGTAAGCCCCCTGAACAATTTAGTTGAGGCGTTCTCAAGTACCGCATGTTGAAGGTAGGTTGTTTGTGATTCGATATCAAAATCCACCGGGCTGAGGTGCTGGTTTAAAGTACTGTTACAGCCACAGGAAGATCTCCATTTTTTTTCGCCCGCGAGGATCAAACTGAACTCACATCCCAACATTTTTGACATCTCGGAAATCAGCCTGCTTCTTTGAGCTGAAGGACAATTTAAGGGTTGACCATGAAGCCTCCAACAGGATTCAGCACTGATCACATGGCTTGAAAATGAGCCAAGCCTAGTTTCAGAGACACAGCCCATCGTTCGTAGGCGAGGATGAATAGCCTGCAAGATACTCCGAACTTAATCTTCTGTTTTTTTCTATCTTTTCCACTTTGGACTGACTAGTTTCCCCTTACACGTCTCTCAATTCCCTAATGTTAAACTGCATCAGAAGTTGAAAGTAATTCTAAAAGAAATATTAAGTGCCGTTTGTAATGGATTTCTACTGTGTCTTAAAGCTTTAATTCGTAACACAGGTGGTCAAAATGAGTAAATAATGCGTCGTTTGATTCCATGTAATTTACCCTTGTGTTTCAAGACTCAATTCTGAAATCCTACTCGCAATAATCATAACACTGTAGAAAAGTTTGTGGCCCATATTTTGAGTCGCCCTTTACTGTTCTGTTCGAGGTTATAAGTTCCATGGCAATTACGATATCATCGGCTTTACGGTGATAAATGAGTAAAAGACAAGTGTTCTCAGGTAGCATTACGGTGGAACACTTGTCCTGCACGCGGATATCACTGCCAGTCTCGGGCAGTGTGTGGTAGCCTCCAGTTGAAACATCATGTGTCAGTTGGAGCGTGAACGAAATTTGAGACGTGGAAGCGTTGCAAACTAGTGCGTTTGCTCGTTCGAACAATTTATAACGCAAAGGTTCCCGAAGAAAATTGATAAATGTCTGGCATTTTAAGAATATGATGTAATCAATAGTCATAAGTGTGTTCATTAAAATAGTCCATGTGTTCTAGAGCTATCATGTTTTTATTGAAGAGTAAAGACTTAGTACGTATTGTTTCGTCGGTCCAACACTAGACTTTTATTCCATATTGAAAAAATACGTGAATCAGTGTATGATCTATGCTTTTTGAGGTATCAGTTGGAAATAAATTTCTGACTCATGGAAAGGCCCTTGCCGATTTTGATAGTTAATGCATGTATCCTGTATGTTCACTGAAAGCCAAATGCTTGTCAAGTGTCAAGGATTATTCTCAATAAACTTAGAGTTATCTACTTCCTCTATTATACCACTTCTCATCTCATTTTTATTTGCACGAGTTGGATTTGTTTCTTATATTCCATGGGAAAATTAATAGAACTTGTTTTGCTTATATTTATGCAGATTATATTTGTTGAGAGCCACGAGGACTTTTCCTCGTTTCAGACTTGATTGGTCATTTTTTTGAGTATCGATTGAGAAGATTCTCGATGAGAGGGCGTTATCATCCGCAGAAAGTGTGAAATTGAAAGAAGGCACGTTTTACCACACCATTAATAATTACCAACAGAACCATTAGTTCTAACGCGGTTTTTATGTCTTCAAAATAAAAATAAATAAATCTATCTTCATTTATTTCTTCTTCAATCCTGTTGCTTCTTCTTGCACTGTTTGGACTATCTTCCATGAAAACATTCTCTGTTTGTTCTACTGTCATGTTTTTTCTTCTCTGTAGAATTCTTTCATTGTTTCAAACTACAATACTTGATCTTTCTTCATTTCGTAAACGCTCTCGTTTCAGTCTATGCCTTTCTAGATTTGCTGTTCTTGTTCTGTTGCTTCAGTTTACTGCGTATGCGTTCAACCGATTCTAATGCATTGAATTGGAATTAGTCCGAAAGCTTTCATTACACAAGAAAAATTGTTGCTGATGTGCTTTACAGCCGTACTTTGGATGCGAATATAGACTCTAGATTTATGAGGCGCAAAAATGCTGTTATGCCGTGAAGGATTTTCTGCAGTATATAATGGAAAAATAATTCCTTTACTTCATTGCTTGCATAAAAGATTCTAGCCGCTGAGGGTCAGAGTATAAAAAAACTGAGTGGAAAGATTACACTGTAAGACGGTATCACGCTAGGCTGTTTTTCGAAAAGTTCTTGAAGAGTTCAACATTATGCATGCATTCTGCCGTCATAAAGTTTAATATAGCCATCTGTTTTTCTTGATTCATTAATCCATTACCAATATAGAAATGTCTTTAAACGGCCCCCAACGTGTGGCTTTTGTGTGAATTCGGCAGAATTGCTACATACGTAGGTATTACAGTGGTTTTGATTTATGAAGTGAGAAAACACAAATGGCTTTTATTAAACTTTCATTCATTAAGTCGCAAAAAACGTGCAACTTTTGAGCCCTTCGCTGCCTGACTCCTTCCTTGTCTCGCGAACAAATCCATTCTGTCAACAGGAAAGAAACAGAAGCCTTTCGTTTACAAATGACCTAAAATGTCATAAAATCCCGTATTCAGATGCTTAATGATAATGTTTCATCAGAATGAAATGCAATAAAATTTCCTGGGCCGTCTCCTAATGCCCATTAAACCATAGGTTTCCTGCTGACAAGGTATCTAGTCTGGTCCAGGAGCCCACCACGAGCTCCCCTTGCAGGCAATCAGGGTGCAGCTGGGGCTCCCACCGCTACGCCTTCACAGGCCCAGGTCCAACCACTGTAGGAGGATTGGTAGTTAGCCATCGAAGGCTCCGGTGCTAGAGGCCCCACAAGTTTGGGCCATCAGGAACAACAATCCACAAATCTCTACCGAAGGGAGTTCCGTAGAGTAGTGCCGAAAATGATGATAGAGCAGGGCGTACAGTGGCGTTCTACTCGTCGTTCTCGCAAAGAGGCAGGACGATGGTTCGCTTAGGAAGCAAAGCGCATCACAAATATGCTCAAGCCTATTTCGAGAGGAAACAATGGATGTTTCGATCTTCAGAGGGAAATGATAACAGAGATGGATTCATACGAACAGCTGCTCCACCGTAACTAATCCTGGACGGATAAGCGCTGTGACGAGGTACGGGTCGTCAGGCTTTTCGTTAGAAACGCTCTCTCGCCTGTGGTGCTCATTTGGGCTAAACACACAAATGAATGTAGAATCAATAACTCAATAATGACCAATTTACCAATCAATTAACTTCCCAACTAACACGGCCCGTCAGCACCACAGCTAGCGCAGAGGGCTTTGACACTTCCCTCACCATGTTATTATATGATTCACAGTTATATCCCTGACCACTGGCAGCAATTTGTCGTGAGCGTCCTTTTCTTTTTCGTCGATGATCTGAATAACTTACGGAAGTGAAATATGGCCTTCTCAAAGATCGTCACGTCATATTTTATTTGCTTCTTTTGATTATTTTTCAATCAATCTTAGACTTTCAAATAGGTTTCCACCACTGCCCGAAACCAAAAAAATATTTGTCAATTAATTCATGGTAACATGGGAATAAACGCTCAGGGTACGAGCGGAGGGTTATAACTGATTTAAGAGATCATTAATAAGTCACATTGCAAATGAAGTAAATTACATTCAATAAGTATTCCGTATTTTGATAACTGTATGTTGATCTCATTCGTAATTCATTAATTCATGCTTTCAAACCGTGGAGTGACTAAATATGATACAGACCTTTTCAGTGCTCTGATTACTACTTAATAAACACGGAAATGATGCGCTTAGGATGAAGTAACATTTACTGGAGACCATCTAAAGATCGCCACAAATGCACAACGACGATTGTTCTGAATGAATTTGGCGAACACAGTTATACGAAATCTACCTAGAACAAAAATGCATTTTTTAATTAACCTATGTTGTTACGTTACGAAGCACATGTCATAAAAAAGGTTCGAGATGAAAATAATTTAATATCGGTTCTTAAAAACGGCATATTTATTCCATGACCAGTGAAGGAGAAAAATAAATATCTGCGGAGGCCGCTCACAATAAATTCACGGAGGCCGCTTTCGCACCCAAACATCATTTTGTGCCGAAGGATGCCATCTCGTTCGAACGACGCTACCCCACCTAACCCTACCCGCCAGAGAGTTAACAGCTGATTTCTTGTAAATTGAGGTTTTCTTTGCTGCTATTACTTCAAAATACTAGTTAAGTTCACTTGCTGATCCTCATATTTTACTTTGAATACAAACTGCGCCTGATTGTAGGCTTAAAGAGTCATTAACTACTCTCATACACAATGTACGTAACAGTACCTGTCACGAGCTCAGCATAAACTTCGCCCACGTACGGCTCATGCTCGGAGCGCTCGAGCACGAGCTATCTCGAGGGCAGTCTAAGGGCTTCACTCATACATTCCTTCACCGTTCATATAGTTTGTGGGACGTGTTGTTTCCCAGGGGACACATTTCTTGAATCCCTCGCTGCGCACGCGTCCAAATGTGACGCTTAACTACTATTGTGTTGGACTCTTTGGGGTCCGTGTCCTCAATTTAGGTGTGACCTAGTTGGACTTACTCAAGTTTCTGTCCATTCATACTTAATCCATCGCCTTAAATCCACCATGCACGCAACAGAGCCAGCAGCGCATCCAACGATCCATCATCGCCAGTTGAGTAATTCTGTTAACCATTCTTACTTAACCGCTTTCTGATATGGTGTTCTGAGATGTGTCGGATATATTAATTCAGATTTCCTCATTAGTCTGATCTAAATTTTGGCCTTTTAGAGTGTTTTATCCTCTAGCTAGGCAAGGGAATACATGTCAATGTCACTTTCGTTAGAATTGGACTACTTAGACAGCGCTTCTTTCATTAATATGTAAAACTGGATTGTGCATCACAACCTGTGTTCATATCTCTCGGCCGGTCGAATATTGAAAGACTCGTTACCGAATTCATGGTATTCATGACGTTCATGAGATGAGATTATAAATGGAAACATAATATCTCAAAACCAGTAGGCCTTGACTCTCTGATCCACTCACCAAAATAGTTTAACGTTATTCGGCCAATGTAAGATCATTCACACATCAAATGAATACTTAGTGTAATTTCTTATCAATTGAACGACCGAATAAAATATTTTACGATGTTATATTGAAGTATCACAGTTCCCGAGGATAAATCCTTGGGTGGTGGCAGCTTATCTTAACAGCATGAATTGAAGCTAGTCAGTCGATGCACGAATTATTCAACCAATTATCACTGCTCATATATTTATCTCATTCAAGTAGAAAATATCCCTCTAACGAAGAAGCATCAAAAAACCTACATGAATCTCCTTTGCAACTGAGAGGCCAACGAAGGATACTATCGAAATAACAACTTAACTGAGGTGATGGGAATTCAGTGCTGGAGAGGCGTTAGAGAGATGGCCTTATTTGCGGAATTAATATTTATCGGACAAATTCAGTTCAGTCCATACACAAATAATGTAATACTCTTGCTCGCATTATGCGTGATGGACCCGACACCGGCATGGACGCGGTCCAACAATTAAGGACTATCTCGTTTCGTGATCTCTCTCTCTCAACGCCAGCGCTGCAGTAAGTGTCCGTCTCCCGCTTTGGAAAGCTCGCCACTCAGGCGGCTTGGCGAGGGGGCCGCGAGGCCGCTTCAACGGCCGCTATCACGAATTCCAACACACAATTACTTAAATAACGGGAAACCATCATAAATGCAGAGGAATAATATTCTCTATTTATATGTAAATCAATTTTCTAACTTGAAATAAATCCTGGAAAAGTATTTATAAAGTAACATACACGAATTACTGAAATCGGCAACCCTCGGGAGCGTCCGCACGGAATTCCGCGGCAAGCTCTCGACTTGTGTGTTGATATTTCCTTTCTCCCCATTTTCTTCCATATGTCGCCCCTCTTCGAAGAAGTTCAGATAAAAACGTAGAGAACAACTGTCATTCTCGTACCGCAGGCATATGTATGTAGAAGTCAGCTCTACTCTTTTACTTCTTCACGCGTTTCCTTACTTCTTAAACGCGTCGTGAACGTAAAACCATGACTGTTATATGTAAAGAAACAGCTGTGAGACAGAAATCTTACCATACAAAACATAGTACAATTATTTATTATATTATACCGATCGATACTCACGAGCGCTGCAACACTTGTGTCATTTGCCTTCAGTGAGTTGTCGCTCTCACTGGTTCGTTTTTTATGGGTGACTCTTTTTGATGGTTCAGAATTTATTATTCGTAGTATCGTCGCAACAAGTACTTCATCAATCGCAAGTTATAATTTATCGTCAGTACCTAAATTTTCTAGCTAACACTAATCAAAACAACGAAACTCTTCGAAAAGACCAGCTGGTTTCCAACCCAATACAATACAATCAGCAAAATACGAAACAATAACCTAAATTATTTTCCATACCAATCCTAGTGATCGGTGAAACCGAATTGATTATACATGTATACTTACATAAAATTCGCAGCCTATCGAGCACAATAAATATTCGATCATGTGAGTGAGCGTGCGAGGATTGATATGGTCTCACCTCCAATAAGTTGTGTATTTCATCTATTCACGGTTGCGCAGATTTAACGTCGTTCGTTGTTACACTTTCGTTCTTGAGGCGATAAAACGGAGATAACAGAGATTCGAGAGAAACGCAGCTCCCTCGTCTTAGAAGAGACAATTGAATCCTATAAATTTTTCCCGGCTATAGCTCAACTAATATTTCACTTCAACTCAATCTAATTTTTTGTTCATCTAAATTTGTAATTATTTTGTTTAAAATAAAAAAAAGGTAAGCTTCATCTTACCCTCCCACAACGCTGTAGAAGCTTTCCGTTAATCTTCTACCGTACGTGCTGGCAAACCGTAATTCCCTGTAAATTTGTAATTAATTTTTTGAACGATAAAAATTGTTGTGACTTGTATTTCAAACTCAGATACATTCATGTTTCAGATATAAGAATTTACCCCATTTCCTAACGGTCCCTCGATGATGATGTATTCCTCTATTTCTCGCGCAAGAACCCAATTTTTTTTCTAATCAGAGAGCCACTCGAGACGGTTTCACAAGATCACTTAATAACTCCTAACGCAACCCACATCAAGCAGCTTATTTTACCTTACCATGAACGCGTCCATACCAAAACTGCATTAAGTTTAGACCCGCCTAACTAAGTACAGCCTTAGGTCACTTCAAATTCAATCACGGTGAGAGGGACATCCCTCGATTCCAATAAATATTAATAGAAACCTTTATATCGGCCAAACTCACATTTGGGTGCTCTGAAGTCCCTCCAGCTATTCCTGTTGTTCTAAGCTCGAGGCCTATAAATTACCCTTTGTGAAATAGCGCCTTGTTGTGAAATTCCTTAGCTGACCACAGCTTGCCATCAAGTACCTTTTCTGTAAGCGGTACGCTTTCAAGGAACCTACAGAGCCTATTCACGGACCCATATACCTTTCGAGGTGCCGACCAAGTTGACGTATATTTTGGAAAAAATTATAATTATTTGTTGAGAGTTGTTCGAGTGAGGATTTTTTGCCCATCAAAGTTTGTTCGCGAAGTTTCTAAGTTGCTCCCTGACGTTTTTAAGTACTTTTTCTTTTTGAACATTTCTAATTTTACGAACCAAAGTTCATTATATATTTCAGTCGCTATTCTTTTCTTTCAGAAAAAGTCTTTTCCAACAATATCATATCCGAATTATAATATTGGTCCGAAATTCCAATCTATTTAAATACGTTTCCAAATTTTTCGCATTTCCGTCTTTATCATCACAGCGCACATTGGTACAGAAATTATAGATATTAACATTTGGTTCCCAGTTTCAGAGAGAGCGTACAAGATGCCTCTGGGTCCGTAAAATGTACTATTTATTTAGGGTCAAGGCCTAAGAAAATTCCCGGACCGCATATCCTAAATTAATTCAAGCAAAAGATTTCGACTTACAGTAATTATAGAAAATGAACACAGAAATAATAAACTTCAGAACAACATGGGATGAAACTCCTTTCTTAGTGACCATGAGAGGCAAAGAGTGAAACTGCGAAGCACGTGAGGAGTGAAAATCAGTGAACCATTAAAAATATGCATAAATTTCAGCTGAAAACTCACAGTGATAAAGTTAAATCGACTTATTATCCGCGTGAGATGAGTAAAATTTGCAAGGGTTGTAAAAAAGGCCTCTTCATAGCGTTAGGGCTATCATCCGAGGGGTAAAGGTAGCCGGAGGATCGTGACACCAGCTGTAAAATTCGTAAGGTCAAAAAGTGAGAAAAATAAAAGCTATGCCTTCCTCATCGGAAATCATCTGTAAGTGTGATAAAGTTTATGGACTATAGATTGGTTGACAGTTTATTTTTCGAAAATTATATCAAAAGACTAAAGTAGGGCTACGTTGGACGCACAGATGGTTGGTCCAAAGAATGGATTTTAGAGCGCCAAAAGTTTTTTTCCAGTTTAGACGCCAGCATGGAGGTGGAGGTGTGATGCTCTGGGCCAGTATTCTGGGAGACAGGTTAGTTGGACCGTTTCGGATTCCAGAAAGAATAAACTTGACTCTGAGTTATAGACGGACTTTCTGAATTAATTTTTTTTTATTGGTACCGCTCCCAAGCCAGCAATTACATTTAGAAGTGCATTCTTACGCATGATAATGTTCCTAGCCATACCTCAAGCTTTACAAAGAAATATTTAGCACAGAAACATTGTGTTGGAAAACGATTTTTGGAGCGACTTCCATGCCCATTGGACCTCAATTACACTGAGGATACTTGAAGCATCAACAAATCTGAGATATAACGTGACAGTCAGCACAACACACGCAGCAATGAACTTTATAATGAAATATCAAGAAGTTAAAAAACATGGATTGATCGACATGTCATAATTGATCAGTTACCGATGTGTTAATCAATGAATGACTGAATCGTCTACTCAACGTTCTTAAGGAAAGAGAAACATCTGTTCATACATTTAGATTATATTACATTGCACATCATTTATTTCTTTATGTTCGGTGGGTTTTCAGGGGGGTTACGATAACAATTTATAGCTGTTTAAATAATTTTGCATATAACTATAAGATAAAACAACAAAAAATTAATTTTTTCTTACAATTACATAATAATAAAATTTAAACATATTTTTTTTAATATGTGAAAAGAATAAGTATTATAAAACTACAAGATGAATTTTAAGTTTCGCGTTTAAGCATTGTCTTCATAACCCCCAAATAACCGATTTACATAATATTATATTGAAAAATAATATTAGGGTATGAAAAATTATCCGAGATGAACTTTTTATTGAACTAAACTCGCACCAATGACTGGCATATTTATCTAAATTCAAGACAACGGCATCAAGTGACAGCTCGAACTTTTCGGGAGCCACTGCAGTTAGCGTGTGATGCTGGCCCCTTAGGCCGCTGCAGCGGAGACCCGGTCGTCAAGCGACGTCCCGTGATCTCTGCCCCCCCAGCGTCTCCGCACCAATTTCGCGGAATTGCAACACGGGCTATGCGTAGTAAAATTAAATATCGGCACGTAGTTAACCGCGTCAAAATTTGTGGGGATAAGGTTAAACATGCGCTGTACATGAGTGGAACCGTAAATACGCTGACATTATTAAAATACTGCGATTGATGCGCAAAATTGTTCCATTTTAACAGCACATACTGCTCCATTAAAGGTACTGTTTTTTAAAGCCCCCCCCCTCCAACCGAACTGTTAAAAAAGCAAATTTACTACTTCAAAAATATAAAAGCAAATTTTATTGCAGACAATAAAAACAAGGATCTCACAACAGGTCTAAGAACAAGGCTCCGACCTGACGCCTATGTTGGTGGCTTACAACCGCAGTGGGTGTGTACGCGCTACGTCACAAGAGTGCTGTGACCCCGAGGCATCAAACTTCTCCCTGAACGCAAGAGGGGCCAGAATACTGAACGCATTGCCCCTCTTCACAGCCAAACCAATTCTCAGCTCTAGCCAAAATGCTTCTCTGCTATCACCGGAAAACTCCTAAAATGCGACACCCTGCCTCCATCATAAACTTGTCCGTCGTAACACCATGTGTACCCGAAGTCTCTAATGCCAACGGCTCGAATCTGTAACGAGCTGCCAACGACGCCTCCTTGCGCCTCTCCGCCACACCAGCCGCGAACCCAGCAGACAAAGCCGAACTATTCACGGGAGATTCGGCAAACCTGTCCACGCAGGCTGCAACCCAGCTTAGGCACCTTCCGTTAGAGAAGGGAAAAACTATTATGCCGTCAAGTCTTTTTCGTCTTCCTTATCTACCGTAACCGGTTTCAGAATATAGGAGATACCGACACTCTGTAGAGCCCTCCGAATCACGTCATTCAGAGCCACATGCCGTGGGTGACTACCAGCGCTGAATCTACACGAGAAACCGTGTAAACCTCTAGAATCCATCATCCCGCCACAGCGACATGGATGAGGCTCACAAACCACAGTTCCCACCCGCAGTGCTACCGCAATCCGGAATGATTCAGAGTTCAGTTGAGTCCCAAGTGTACGTGAGGGCAGAGCATGTAATCAAAGTCCGCTCTCCCTACAAGGCGCCGCCAGAAGACGGGCTTTAGATATTTGGCCCGCTCCTTCGAAAAGCCGAGCCGCAGCATCCTCAGATTGAGGACTATCCCAGGTCTCCTGAAGACCTCTATTTGCATCTTCCGGCAGTGCTATTTCAGCTTTCCTCAAGCGCCACGTTTCTGAAACTATCCCCAAACAACCATCGCCAGCCAGTCGTACACGCAGTAACATTGCCGTGCAACCTTAAAATAAGATAGCTCGAGAAGACTACTGCTAAGCCGATTTTGCAGTGCAAGGAAAACGCAGGAGAGACTGCACCAAGCGTCGTCGTGTTAGCCCGCTTTGCCACTGGCGTCTTCTATTCATTCCATCAATGTGGTGAACAAAGTCCTCCGGGCTAGCCCAAGCGAAGTCGGAGGTTTATAGCTACGTCACTCGGCGATGCCCGCTGGACATCACGATGAGAAGGGTCCTCGTAAACTTACTTTGCCGTGAAGACGAAGCCGCTCGCCGAAAAGCCTGCAGATGAACGAAGGTGATACCACCCGATAGCTATGCCGTTAGTACGTAGGCTGGAGAAAGCTCACGAAATTCCGCTCAAGTATTCTGGAAGGGTGCATTCGGTCTAGAGACGTTCAGCACTTGGGCGTAGATGAATGCTACTGAAGGGACAACACATATGTAATTTCTGATGCAGTTTTCAGAAATTAGAATGCCAAGATTGACAGAAAGACTGAAGAAGACGTGAATTGTCTGGAAAGGATTTTAGCCGAAAGACATTGGGTGCTCATGAATTTCATGAGAAGGTGCCTATAGTTGACTCATTAATTTATTTCCTTAACGTATTATCTGACGTAGTTTATTTGTTTGCGCATTAATAACAATTCTCAGGAAAAAGAAACCTCATAGTATTGAAAAATTCAAATTAACTAACTTGGTTCTTATATGTTTTCAGTATGAATTATCGCTGCTTGATATGCACCGAATACTGTTATTTAACGACTTATTTTTGGCCAGATTGAATACCCTCGATAATCTTTCACTGTGTTCTGCCTTTCTTGATGTTATACAATTATTTTTTTCAGAGATGTGTTAACTTGAGTAACCTGAGTGAATAAATATTTATGACCAATGACGATATCTAACAGTGGCTATATAATTATCCAAATACTACTGACTACCTCTCACCGTGGCCGAATAGTTATCCATGTTTGACTGACTACCTCTCATAATGAATGATTAGTTATCCAAGTGCCACTGACTACTTCTCACAGTGCACAGTGAAGGTTTTTTCGATTTTTTTCATTCTTCTCTGAATTTCAGTTTGAGCATGAAAAGGAGTATTCCTTTCAGTTTTTTTCAGTTTTTCTTTCTGTAGTTTGTTGAGTCTAACAGATGCCAGCGACATATTTTTTGCTGCACTGGCTAATGGTGGCCAAACTTAACACTCTACATTAATTTCCTCCAACCGCAGACCCTCTCTAACCCTTGGGTGATTCCTTCTTGTCACACGTTCGTTATGGATGGTTCGTGGGTGTAGTCTATCTTTGTTTGGTGCCTTGTGAGGGCGTGATTTTCCGCGGCTTAAAGGATAATTTTTTAATTCACTGAATGGCTTCACAGACTGGTAACAGGAATATTGATTAGAAGTGCGATCGGATTGAAGGCATTAGGATGATATTTTTTAAAATTAATTTTATCGGAAAATCATAATTTGATTATGTTGATGATAATTTAAGTTTGCAAATAATTTGGTTGAGAAGGGCTTCTCTGTGCCACGAAGCCCTTCACCCACAAAGAGTGATGCACGGGGAAGGTAAAAAAGTATTTTAAAGAACTCCTGAACGACAGCGGATCAAAACAAATCTGTGGCGTCATATAAACAAAATAGAAAGAGATCAACGTGCTCACATGATATGACAAAGACGTCTTAACACCCTAAAATTCCTAGAACTTACATATTACACGCACTATCAGAATGTCCACTTGTCAATCACAATTACGGGGTTTACGATCAAAAGGGGTTAACAGCCGGAACAATAATTACAACGGTACTAAAATAAGGAATAAAACCTAAATGTTCCCCATAAAAAAAATTAATAACAAATAATTGATCGCGTACGGTACTTAGCTTTTTTGTCTTTGATGGGTTGCTGATATGGATGTGGAGAAGGATGCACATACCATGGCCCAAAAAATGGCTCACTGTCGAGACGTAATGCGGGGAACAAGAATGCTGAGCGTTAGCGACCACTGGCGACGTCTCAGCTCTGTGTTTTGGAGCTTAGGTGAACGCTGCTGAATGTGTTGCTTTTTGGATTTCCCACATCGCAACCACGAGGACTCGCTGCTCAATTGGGGTTCAACCTCTTCTTGTAACGTGTATTGAAGGTCGTCTTTATCTTCCGATTCATGCGTTGGGATTTTCCACAGAAATTAGAGCGTGAGAGCAGAACATCCCCTTACGTGTGTTCCGCTGAGGGCAGGAAGCTGGCGGTTGAGAACGAGAGTGCCTTATATGGAGGGATGCCTGACCGGTACGGAGCATATTAGGACGAGTATTTTGAAATCGTTGCCTAGAGCCGCTTAGAAAATAATGAAAAATTTTAGATTCATAAATACAGCAATACTCCAGTGTTAGTTATGACAAGGAATATTGGTTCCTAATTACTTTAAATATCGTATGACTCACGCTCATCTTTTATGCTTTTAATTTCGTTTTCAAACATATAGACGCTCGACGAGTCCTCGTCACAGCGTTGACTGAGACTCGTATCACGGCTGCCAATGAAAATTTGACCAAAACCCTAGCATTCGCTAGAAAAAGCCCAAAATTGTTGCTTAGGACCTCAGATATAAGAAAAAATGTTTTAATGAAGAAATTTGCTCATATTTGTTCTTGCATTACTCTGAATCTGCTTTTTCGTCTTCTTCAGCTGTTGCCGTCAAACATATAGAACTGTTCCGTAATTTCTCATTCTGCATCTCCAAACATCGGTGACTTATTGCTCCGCTTTCCATATCGCGTATCAATTCTTTTCGTGGTTGCCAA
>VOMN01103487.1:0-34481 GCA_014899125.1 Orchestia grillus
TTAAAGGAACTCTCGAGGGGGGGTCGCAGGGCTTAACAATAGTTGCCCTGATTAAGAATTATAGAGAATGAAATAACTGCAATTTAAACGTGAAAGGTGGTACTATGAAACTTCCAGAAATATGTTCATACGATAAAATTAACTCCACAACTTTATCAAACTTTTATTACGAAATTAAACGGCCAGACCTGAGTTTAGTCACAGAAGAAATTGATATTGGTAATGATACGGTAACGATGACGGACCTCACAAACTATGCATATAATCAATTTTGCCCAATTATAACTCGTACTGTCACACGATAGGATAAGCATGAGCCTTGGATCACTTAAGATATCAAGTCCAATACTTAAAAACGCCTTGAATACCTCAAACTGCACGAAGGGAAAATTTTGCCTGTATTGGTACAATAGATACAGAAATTATGTAACCGGTGAAATCAGATATATGAAAAATAATTATTTCCATCAAAAGTTTTCCCAGCTAAAGAATGACGGTAAAACAAAATATATACAAAAGTGTGGATAATAATTCCACTTACAACTGTGAAACAGACATTGCGGATGTAATTAACAATTTTTTTCTAAATGTTGGTAAAGCCATTGCTAACAGCGCTCTAAATGATTCGAATTCAAATGACCACCTGCATTATCTCACTCACTTAAATATAAGCCTTTCTGTCTTTCTCACACCTGTATCTAATAGTGAGGTGATAAACAGTATTAATGCATTATAAAAGAAGTCAAACGGAATTAAAACCTTTATCGCAAAATATTAAAATCTATTGCTGACTTAATTTCTCTTTTTTGGACGCTTTGATCGAAAAAAAATCCACAGGAATCTTCCCGAACACTCTGGAAGTAGTAAGAGTAACGACGATGATTTTTAGATTCAACATAATTCATATATATACAACAAACAATTTGGCTTCCGGTCTCGGAGATCAACGACTCAAGTCATTCTATTTCAACTTCAATATCTATACACAAACATTGATCAGGGTTTTTATCATATTCTCTATATTTTGAGATTTCTGACCCAAATCTCCATGAAAAAATTTCTGCTCAATTCTGTCCCCAATATCGGTTCACTAGGAGTTGTAATATAGTAGTACTTCCTTGTTACTCCCGCATCAAATCCCATTATTGCATTCTCTTTGGAGGCACTTAATTTTGGAATTACATACCTACAAACACAAAACAAAGTACGTCATTTAGATCATTTAGGCTGCATTGAAAGAATTTTTGAAAACCTGTGTACATAGACCTACGAGGATATATGTTCAAATATGTTCTGTGTATGTAGTCCTTTGCTCGATAACTATCTCATACCATTCATGTAACTTCAAAATACTTCTCTTTTTTACAGGAGTACGTTCGTGAACGTCAACCTGTGTGAATATATGCTCAAATACGTGTATGTCTGTAGAGAGTTACCTAAATTTATAAATTCATACTATGTTTTGTCCCGGATATTTTATATAACACAACTCATTCAGTTATTGTAACTTACAAAATGGGGAACAACCATTAACTCTTTTTCTATCATTAATCTTTGATGAGCTGTAAATTGAAGGTCTTTATTTCTATTGAGGTTGCCCTAGAAGTTTTCTAGCTTATTCGGACACACATGTGATACATATCCTGATTCCGGTTCGTCGTCATTCCTCATTTGTTTGTAAGCCTGTATCTGATATGTTTCAAATGAGTCAAATGTTTCAAACAGTATTGAAGATCTTTTTGACTGAGTTTGTGGCTTGTATTTTTCATGAGTTCAAGTAAAGCTGATACATTGGCTGGTTCTAGGACGGCCGGCCTCTAATACGCACAGAATTTAGTACCGTAGAAAGTTGATATGCAATATAAATATGCCTACATCAATTCTAGCGTTGTAATTTACATGTATAAGGCCTAAAATTTACCTAATTTGTTTCATTTACGAATCATCTAGACATATTCTGATTATACCTACAGACATTACGATTCACTTTTAAATGGCTTGGACAATTGACAGTGTTTTAGTTCTTAACACCTCTTTGTAGTTGCCTTCTCCAACCCAATTAAAAATAAACAACGTATCGCCGTTGAATTAAGGACGATCAAGAACGAACTTAGGTACGTATCGCCGGTGTATCATCGGTGAATCACCGACGAAGTGTTCACTTTTTGGCCGAGATTATTGGCATCTACATATACGTCCGTGGCCATCCGTGTCGCTCGTCTATGTCACGTCCCTGCTCGGCCTCGCACGTCCTCGATTGTCCCTCTACGTCCCATTTCGCCGGCGATTCACCTTCGATTCGCCGGTGGCCGTCCTTGAATTTTGTGTTAAAAAAACCCTCGGACGCGTACAGCCTTCAGTTGTCGTCTTTGAATAAACCTCAACTATACACATACTACGTATGTATACACATCCTAATATACGTGTATATGCATTAACACATGTACAAAATGCGTGTAAATGAGGATTGTTCAGAGACGACAACCTAGGTTGCACGCGACCAAGAGTTTTATAAGTGCGAATGTAAATTTAATTTATATCCGTACATTTGCTTCACGACATCGTGGGTGTTATAAATGAAAGCTTTTACCCATCCAAGCTGAAAGTGACTCACAGAGAAATTTCTAGTAATAGTATTAAGTACAACAGTTACAATAAAAATAGGCAACAACGATATTGGTAAAATGACGTGTGATATCAACAATTGCAATTCATTCTCACTGAAAGAAAAAATATTTCTACGTTCCAGTCCACTCGTAAAAGTATGAATAATAAAATAACGGAAGTTTAAACTCCAGAGACTCTCAGGAACGATGTTCTTGAAAACTCCCGTTATACCTGTCATCAACAATCGATTGGAGGAATAAACAAGAAAATGTCACATGAATAATTCCTTTATTAAAAATAAGTCACTCTTCTGCATTAGCTCCAAAAAGTTAATCGCCATAATTCTCTCCAGAAAATCTACTTCTTGTATGCTAAAAATCTTCATCATCATGCTGACAAGTCTCAAATCGACGTCTCTCGACCACTCATATCAATGAAAAGGTTTGTTCTCCTTTTTTTATAATTTGAACACCATCGTGGATTGGCGCTTGGTCTTCACATGTTGCTGGAGGAGAAGTACGTAATGACCGGCCTCTTGCCTCTACACCTATCCCAGTCAATCGAGCCTGTATGGGAAATAACTTACTGAATATTGTTGTTGGTAAAATGCTGACCATAGATGCCACATACATAACAGCAGTGCACAAATTCACTGGCTTTCTGAAAAAATGTTGCACTGCATTTTGTTTAGAATATTTACGCATTTAACACTAGGAAAAATAGGTGCACACTAGTACATCGATGAAAAGTGAATAAGCTTAAATTTTTCATTTAGGACACATGTGTGCTGCCTTATGGGACAAATGTGTAGCCACATCTAAAATTGTAGCCTTTAACTTCCTTAAAATGATTCACCTTGAACAAATTTGCATATTATGGAAAAGTATTCTTTTTTAGCAACAAATTTAAAAGTTCAAGACACCAGACGACATTTGAATAATTTTGCAACTATTATTTTGCATTAAAAACATGTGCAAGATATTCCGGATTTGGAAGGTTACCTACCAAGGATATCAAACATATAGGTACCACTGCCAATAAAGTAATAGAAGGACATATGGTCCTTTAATATACTAAGAGAAACCTTTAGGGAAGTGAATGCCTCCGATATTACAAGACGAAACGATCTGAAATCTAAGATAATAATTCCTGTTACAGGTAGAACAAAATCAATGTTAACATAACACATGTTAAATAAAGGGACGAGAGGACAAATAAATGCACATCAGCTCATACTTAAAGATAAAAATACACGAAGAAAATGAACTGGCACGGTTGGGCTGAAAGTTCAGTTTCCTACTTATAAGGTGACTAAAAACACAATGAAAGGAACAGGAGTAAATTTACGGAAATCAGTGAAGAATCCTACTAGCACTAAAACTGATGTTAAAACTCAAATGGATATGTCTAGATCGTTGGGTTACACACCTTTCAAAGCCTTCGGAATAGCAGCTTTCACTGTGTTTCTCGGTTCGTTCCCGTATTCAAGAATTTTCGCAAGAGAACCTGCATTAGAACGGAATGAAAAGGAAATTTTAAAAAGGTTTCGAGCATCACACACCACCACATCAGTGTTGGCTAGACAACTAATGACGATTTTAGAATTAAAAATTTAAAAAATTGAACTACAATTAGTTCATCTCGTAATAGTAATGATATTTGTGATGACAGTAGCGATTTGGTAACTCAAACTACCTCGCCTGGAAGAGGAAAGAACATTTAGCATGGACTATGGAGAAGGGAATCAACGCACATGGTGTGCTCCCACACGAGATCCCGCGCGCATAGAAATAGCAAGTTAAGAAGAAGGAGGAAGAAATTACAAAGAATAATCAGAAAAGAAAGCATGAAAATGGAAAGAAGCAAAGTAAGCATGTAAATAGAAAGTAGGAAAGTGAGCAAGATAGATGCAAGTCACGAAGGCCTAGCTAAAGATGAGGTAATCTAACCGTGTCCCCATGGAGATCCCAGTCTTCACCGTATAAGCTCGACAAACCTAAGTAATCTAACCATTATCACCTATGGCCTATTCCATGACCCCTGAGGGAATTGGTTAATACAAATATGTACCTACAGTGTAGTGCCAAATCAGTTACTTTTAATCCTGTGTACTCACCTTCAATCAATTTACATGCCGCAGAGTTGTCAAACTTCATTTTACACCTGTACCTGTGTGCTCCCAAGCCAGTCATGGAGAACTCATTTGCGAAGCTTTTATGAGCAAAATTTTGAGCAACGCTGTCACCGTACGACTCAGGTTCCCTTCTCTGGCAGCCATCAGGCAAGGAACCTAGAGATTGATGAGCAGGATAAAGAGATCGACTTAAATGTTACACGTTCTTTCAAAAAAAAAGTTGCAAGTTCTACAAGCATTCTGCTCATTATTTAAACACATACTCAGAAGCATACATATAGCTTTGTTAGCCAATTTCAGAGTCAGTTAAGCCTACAGTTAAAGACCTTGCTCTCAAGTCCACTTTACTCAAGAAAACTCGGCTCAACAGCGGAAGTACAAGCTATCCGCTGGTTCAGCTTCTAAGAGAGAAATGGGGATTCACGACGTCACGAAATACCCGATTCAGGAACATGATTTGCAACCTTTGCTCGTACGCTAAGCTACTCCCTACAATATGTAGGGACAATGCCTGCCTACAGGCCTATATTTTCTGCTCACTTAAAATCCTATGCTACTAGCATCGCCAGAGGATTTAAAAACTCATTACAAAATGGTCACAAAATCATCTCCCTGAATTAACTCGTCCAGCTCTTCCAGGGAACTTGCCGGCTGGAATCCTCGAGCTGAAATACATTCGTTGGACTTTCGTTGGCTGAAATGTTCCTTGAGTAGCAAATTGTTTTCGGTGACTTGATCTCTCAACAGCCCAATGCGATCTTCGTTCCATGCGATCCACTCGATTAAGAATGATGAATTTTTCAGGCGATGTGACGGGACTGAAAAGAAAAGAATTGTGTTTCAATGATATCCATCTTATACGTTGATCATTTTAAAGTTACCCTAAAACGCAACTTCCTGTATTAGGAACCTGAATTATGATAACTGACGTCGGGCATGCACAGTGAATCTGTTTATACTTTAATTAATGTATGCAGGAAATCATGTGACTGTTTGAAAACTTATAAGGAAAAATCTAAATGCGCTGATTGATGTTCAGTGTAAGATCCGCACATAATTCCAGGTTATGTTTAAATTTTAGCTTCCTTTGACGGCATAGGGTGATTAGGTTCTAGCTGAAGAATTGCTTTTGAAAAAAAAACAAGCACAACACACTAGCGCATTAGACAGGACGTAAATTTCGGCGAGTCACATTCTCTCTAAATTATATCTCGACTTGGTCTACCTTCGGAAAATTTCCTGTATCCGATTGTTACTAGCGGTAGGAGTAGTTGTTCTAGAAGGGTTCATCAGAATTGCCTTCATTAACTGAATGAAACCACTGCGCCTAGAATGCTTGTTTAGCAATACACTAGTTGACAATATATGACAAGTTGAATGCCCAACTGGTGGTAATGTTTCTTTTATGTCAGAAATTTATTCTCGGTCATTTCTAATTTCATATTTACCTTTCTTTCCAAAATCAAATACGCGAGCGTAAAGTGTAAAGGTGGCTACCATTTTTTTAATGGAATCCAAAAAGTAAATTGTTGATTTAATTACTAAAAAGCAATCCTAATTCGTTGGTTAATTCGTGACTCTGCCTTAGTCATTTAGTCTTAGTCACTTAGCCATTTAAACAATTTAAACAAGATCTAAATCCATATTTACAAACGTTGAGTAGTGGTAGTGGTAGTAAAAGAAGTAGTAGTCGTAATATAAAAGAAGTAGACGTAGTAAAAGCAGAAGTCATTTATTATTTGATAGTCGTGCTAAGCGTTCAAAACGCTTCGTATGTATTCTGAACCAGCTATTTCATTGCACTGGCACAATATGCCACGGGAACAAAAAGGCTTCAACTCCTTCATTACAAATCACCTTTCTGGAGCTGCAGAATAAGGTTATGAAGTTCTCAGTACGTAAAAAGTTCAATAGTAGTATTGGAGATCCAGGAAATTTAAGGACAAGCTATTACAGTCCATTAAATAGTTTAACACTGTGAAGCATTCACTCACAAGAAAAGATACATAACGTATTACATCGATAATCACACTAAGCAATACAATCTTAGTTAATAAGTCGCATCGAGTTTTTATTTTCTGATTTTCAATTACATCAAACGATAACACTTCAATCGGAACTTCATTCTGACAAGCCCCGTCTACACTATCAATCTTTGGAGCGAATTTGAAGTTCGTCAACTCACCGCGAACACGAAAACACCGCGCGGGCTCGCAGATTTCGGTCTGTTTGTGATTAGCATCAGGTTGGAAGACACGAACACAAACTTTCGTAGAAACAGCAAACAATCGCTTGCTCAAGTATATATTGTTCAAATGAATAGTTGATCTGACATAAAATGAATGTTTTGGTTATTTTAATCATTTTATTATTGCTTGATATTGTCCTATGAACCTATTTAAATTTAGGATTAAGTAATTGAACATGAAAAGTAGCCGGCAGCAGCTATCAGCTGCATTAATAGTAGTTGGCAACCTATTGGCATGGCATTGCTAGATCAACGGCTCAGAATTTACAAATGTGTGTAAAAACTTTATTACTGATATAAAAATAACACCTACATGACTGACAACTGCCAAGATATAAAATTAAAACTTTATTATACATAAACTCTACACACATAATCAAGGAGCAGTGTAGTTTGTTTACATTGATTGTTTCAAATTGTCACATTCTGCACTCGTACAATTTCATGCAGTCAAATGCACAGTCTGGACACGATTCTGAAAAGTTTGTGTTTTTGTTTGCGTTTTGGTGTGTTCGTGATTGATGAAATTGTTTCAAATTGTCACATTCTGCACACGTACAACTTCATGCAGTCAAATGCACGGTCTTGACACGATTGAGAAAAGTTTTTGTTTTTGTTTGCGTTTTGGCGTGCTCGTCTTTGATGGAGAGTTTGATAGTGTAGACAGAGCTTAAGTGTTCATTGGTTTCATAAATAGAAAACTTTTGTGTTAAATTGGAACCTTATATAGATCCGATGGTATGACTTATGTCTCCGTTCTTTTCTACAACAGTCGTTGTAGGTGGTGTAATTCGCTTAGAAAAAATACAAGATTTTTCATTTGGTACGACGGCTTTTGGAAAATTTGCGCAGTGGTATACATGCATGCACCTCAATTTGCCAGTCTAACTTTATCGTCGATAATGGATAGTATGCGTTGGGAAAATGTCGGGAGATGTGAGAAGATTAACTCAACTACGGCATTAGCTTTATTCCAGACTTGGTACAGCGGTATGACAGAAAAACCTACCTTTCAAGCGCTCGAAATACAAATCTACTCACTGTCATCCGCAAAAATCAGACGTTACTGAAAAAAATTCTGAATCGAAGAACTACCGAGGATGGCCAACGATTAGCGTCGATACCGTCAGTACAGTCGGATACCCGTACAGTTTTCTTTGGTATTTTAAGGAAGGAATTTCACTCGTGTCAATTCACTATTTCGCGGCGCTGCTAATGCAAAATACTCTACTAATGATGAAAATCATTCCATATGTATAAAAAG
This sequence comes from Orchestia grillus, assembly GCA_014899125.1. Lineage (NCBI taxonomy): Eukaryota > Metazoa > Arthropoda > Malacostraca > Amphipoda > Talitridae > Orchestia > Orchestia grillus. Next base: position 8,254 of record VOMN01103487.1, read on the forward strand.
TCAAGGTATACTTGAAAGGAATACATTGCTCACAAAAGAAAGACTTCCCTGCCTTAACACCAGTGCAAGGTCTTTTTGCGAGTTATAGAACAATGTGAACTATGTTTTCTCTGGTTCATTTCCTCTTGTGACATCAGACTACTGCGATATTCTGCAGAATCTTTACTTCATCCGAGAGCTGAACAGGGTCGCACTTTGCTCAACTCGAGCCTAGGTAGCGTGCACTTTTGACTCGAATTATAACATCTATATTTGCATAGAAACCAATCATAATAAGTATGCTAGGATGACATAGTTCGGGTTCAAACGAAATACATCTACAAATGCTTAATTTTGAGTATTGTTGCGTCAGTTTCAACTGGAAAGAATTCGTGAACAACAGTTTTAAATATTTCCCTTAGAAGTAGAGGTTCTTGCGTTTATTTGCCGAAAGCTCCACTTTTTTGTGAAAGGATAGCACAGCAATGTCGCTACACGCATTTCAGCGACCACTCGGCGGCCAACAAGGGACCAATGTCATTCGCCGGGCCTGAGACGCGCCTCCAAGCTTTACAGTATTCCCGTAGCAACGGCTTGTTTTCTGAACCATTACTCATTGAAGGGACTTTTTCGAAGGAACCTTGATTGCTGTAAGATTTTTGATCCATCGATTTGGGATATATTTGCTTGAGGTTTCTTGCTGCAGGTAAGAAGATAGCATTTACACAAAAGTTCAAAACTACTCGATGTGGAACGAGCAAGATAAATTTAATCGCAATTAGTTCTGTGTTATTTCACGCTAAAATGAATACATTCGTTCCAAAAATATATCGCAGGTTAATTTACAAATTCATTTTGACTTAGTTTAAAGACTCATTTGTGTTCTGATAGAATTCCAACCAGCCACATTTTTGTGCCTGAATGTTGCTTCCACTTTCCATGACGTTCCCTCTCGGTTATCTTATCAGCTCTCACCACGGAAGGGGTAGTCGGATAGAAGGGAGGGGGGAAGACGGAATGTTCGACGGGGGGTGAGAGGAAAAGGAAGGAATGTTCTGCTCTCACCAAGGTTTTATGAGCTAGAAAAATACTTACCCATATTGTTATCTCTCTCCTAAGACATTGACGCTCACGCATGTCCGACTGCACAGAATTTTAGAACTGAACGCTGTCTTCAGTTACGCGATAAGAATTTCGCGGTAATTTGGAGGTTCCACGTAAAGCTAACCGGCCGCGCACTGATGAGCACTCGCGTGATCTTTGTGGCCATTTTCAGCATAGGTCAGTTCTTGCTGCCGTAGAAATTGAACGCTACAAATCAGGTGTTTACACAATTTCTAGCAGATTGACCCTTTGAGGTGACCATCAATCCCTTCACAGTAGACTTTCTTCTGACAAAGTGCAGTTGTAAGACGACTTTATTTGTTCAAGATGTATGAGTACACTTGGGAATGGTCGATTTGTACAGCAAGAGGTCAAGGAAGGCCGAGCAGACCCGGGCAAAGGCTTTTTTGTTTTAAAACGAATATTTGACGAGCAGACTCATACAAAATTGAGAAACTCGAGTTTGGGGGAAGAGTCAATTCGTTTTGACCGAGGAAGGAGTTAATGTTGTGTTGATAGAACGAACGGGTACCGGGTTGAATAAAAACATTAATTGAAAACGCAGGCTCGCGCAGTGAATTCTGAGGAGAATGTTCTCGTAATTCGACCGGCGCAGCTCACCGACTCCAATAGAATTACGCGCATAGCGCATGAAGCGTCCTTGCTGCCAACTGACCGAGAATGACAATTTTTTAAATTTTGCCGTTACAAAAAGTATCATTTTCGTCTCATTCCCACTCGAACTTTTTCTCCGTTCAATCGATAATCGATTACTCAGCGGCGATACCAGGGCTCGGGCGGCCCAAATTATGAATAATTTTAGATAATATTATAGAACTAGGCTACTCATTAATTTCTCATTTCCAGAGCACTCTTCAATTCTGGCACACGAAGTCATGTACAGGATGTCACGTGACAGTGTCTGTAACTCCTCTGTACGCTTCATGTACAAAGAAGTTACAGTTTAATCTTTCATTAAGGATTCAACAATTTTTTGTAATCTGTTTCTATCGTTATCACCTTCTGATTCATTTGTCACTTAATAGTTAATAAATACTTTATGATCAATCGAAGTGTGGAAACACTTTTTGGCGGCAGCATTCGTATGAGACACACAGCGTTGCTTAGACATATTTATCAACAGAAATGTTGGTAGTTTTGCCGAGCATGGACGCGCGCTCTCCATGTCACTGCCAAAAGAAAACTAGCCTGAGAACAAACGGCGCTCGGTGCGCTAGGGCTTCTGGAAAGTTGAAAGTTACTGGTGAAACTTACGTACGTCAGGGCAAGAAATTAGCATTATTCCGAAAAAATTTCATGCGAGTTAGAGAAAAATGCCTTGTACTAATGAAAACAACTAAATGTGATTTCTGAATTAACGCGCTTCCTGCTATCAGACCCACTATCGAACTCCAAAAAACATAGCATCGTCGTAGGAAGAGTTTTAAAGTTTAATTGCAAAATGTCTCTATGGAGGAATTGAGGTATACATGCAAGAGAATTTTAGTAAAGTTAAACTGAGACACAGTATCATAAAATGATTTTTTCTGTAGCCATGAACATTTTGGGCAATGACGGATTACAGTGATGTGAATCACGAGTTGTAATTATCAACTTAATCAACTCATGGATGTTCACGAAATGAAAATACATAATGCAACAACAATGCCCCAAAATGGCACCTTTCCATAGCGCACTAGTAGCGCGTTCTACTCCCCATAGGGAACTAAGGGTTCGAGACCCGAATAAGCAAACTTACGTTCGCGGAACCACGGCGTGCTTCCTTTGAAAAACGAAGCTTCAATCTTATATTCTTCTCTTCACTCACACGTCAGTAGTTATAAGGCATTGAAACCCAACGATATACTCTACGTCAACTGTGTTTTAATTAATAAAGTTTCTTCTGGCAAGGATTAGATGATCGAAAATGAAGTCGGAGTTTAAGCTTAAAAATAATTATGTCTCGTTTGTAAGTACGTTACACTCAACGAAACAATGAGCTCGGAGCTTCTATTTTGATGCGTCGATCCATAATGCGTTGTTCTCGGTTAATGTTTGTAAAAACTGCAGCTTTCTCTAAGCCGCCAGCATAGGGAAACACAACATCCATATTCCCCTAAGACCTTAGCTTAATTTGACTTTTTAATTGAAAAAAAAAACAATTGTATAATCTAGAACTGAGATATCGAACAAGGACCTATCCTCATGAAAACTCCCCTTAGACGCAGCCTTTATTCTATTTCGCATGCCGTGGCTTTGTTTTGACTTAATTTCACTTAGTCTCTCAGCATCAAAACATTCCCGATTGTACCACCACGCCCTGCCTTCACCAGCCGTCGCACGCGAAAGTTAACTTCCTGCAGTGAAAGAGCTCATTTCGTGGTCGAGATGAAGGTTTCCAGGACTCATACAGGGTCAATTGTCAGCTTGAGTACGAAATCGATTGCTTTCGTTTTCTGTTGTCTTCTGTCACTGCATAGTCGAAACTCTTCTTTGCACGTCTGATTTTTTCTCCTCTTTTTAAATTTGGTTGAAGAATTTTTATGCTCCACCGTTCCCTTTATTTCATTCATCAAAAATAGGCAGAAGGTCTTAATGAAGAAGTTTATTTCATTTCAAATTAGCAGGTTCATTGAGCACAAGTAGAAGTACATATAATTTTCTTAAACTTTAAACAAAATTCTTACGCAGTGAAACCTTATTTCATCATGTCATGATAAGATTATAAGATTTAATTTATACTAAAATTCCCTATTTCAAGTACAAATAGTTTTAGTTTTCAGCCACACAAATACAAGAATAATGAAAAAATTGTTAACTAATTAAAATTTGCGCATAAATGTGAAATGAAACACTTCACTTAGAGTTAATAAAAAGTTTGAAAAATTGAGCGAAACCACACAGTTTCATGGATAAATGTACACGTTGCGAAAGAAAACTTCGAAGCAAACACCCTTCGATGGTTGCATGCGAGAACATTCCTCTTGGGACACCATATCCTGCTCGAAAGAGAGCCCTCAATACAACGCTTTTAATGTTTCTATATCATACGACATTTACAAGTCCGTGGTGTAGTCAGCAATATTTTTTCCAGAGTTTCTCTCGGTAGCAGTGGAACGCAAAAGCCAGAGCGTATGCCAGCACCACCAGACACACGACTACGATGCTTGCTATGCCCCCCGCAGTGATACCTTCTTCTGTTTCCGTGTCGTTCATGAAATCCGTTGTCCAGTCCATTCCCTCTGTCGTAGTTTCCTCATTTTCGTCCGCTTTCCAGTGCCCCTGTTCTTTAAGCCGTGGCAGCACGCGAACGTTCTCAATCTGCAAGAATAAGTTACCTTGAATCATGTGGTTTGACTAGCCAACTACGTAAAGTGATTAAAAATAGAAAACGGTTCATAGTTTGGGTTCCCAACTAACTGTTCCCAATGAACTATCAAGTTAACAGGTCTCAATCGAAAGTTCTCGATCTACACTTTTCGAATGAGAGTTAACAATCTGTGAGAAAGGATTGCCTCAATTCAACGGGTAAACTCACAACGTACGGATTCAAAACATGAAGGTTTCCGCTCGCATAATCATGAGAAGTTCTTCTAGAAAGAAAGAAGAAAAATATTTATTCCAATCTCGTGCACATACAGAGCATGGTACATCGGGTTTCCAACCAGTAAAATTACAGCCTTAAAATTAAACTTTGAAAGTCAGGTGACAATTCTGATTATGATCTGTGACTACAACCTTGTGAGTCACATTGAAAATTACAGCCATATAATCAAAATGTGGAAGTCCCAATGAAACTTCTGATTGTGATCAGTAAAATCTATCAGGTCTAGTGCTATTGAAAATTGTAACTTTATTGCTATGATTCTAAAGTGAATGATCAGACAACATCAAGGATGCAATAAATGGGCCAGCCAACTCAGCCCATTGCAAAACACTCTATTACCAACTCAATTTACAGCAGCTCAGTCTATATCAACATAATCTACACCAACTCAGACTACTCCAAATCAGTCCACATCAACGTAATCTATACCAATTCAGTCTATATCAACTCAGCCTATACCAACTCAGTCAATACCTACTCAGTCTATACCAACTCAGTCAATACCTACTCAGATGAAAACAAAGTGAGTCGCTAAAGTTCATTACGTAGTCAGCTAGATTGCATATATTGTTGACCAGGGTGGATCATACAGCGGGCTGGCATCACACTTATATAATTTTATGATCCTAGACTGAGTACATACATGGCAAAGTCTGACTCTAGTATATGTGGGACCTGGCAGCACTGACTAGAGTGTATGTGGGACCTGGCAGCACTGACTAGAGTGTATGTGGGACCTGGCAGCACTGAGTAGAGTGTATGTGGGACCTGGCAGCACTGACTAGAGTACATGTGGGACCTGGCAGCACTGACTAGAGTACATGTAGGACCTGGCAGCCGTACACTATTCCTCAAACAGGATTTAATGATGAGTCTATTTGAGAACCTGATAGTCACAATAGCACGAGTGTTACATATTTCGGAATAAACGATCTTTTCTTCTAGTTTATTTCTTTCTAACAAGAATATGTTATGGGTCTATTCAGAGAACACGACACGTTCAGCAAACGAGTGTCACAGTTGAGCGCATATTTTACACAGTTAAAAAATGAAGAAACGGTTATGCTTATTTACTCACAGGACCACCACTACCCAACGTAGCTGCCGAATTAAATTTACATCGATACAAGACTGCCAACGTAGCAGCTGAATTATATCTACACCAAGATTTGGCGTCTTTACAGAAATTGCAGTAGACTTTTTTTTTGTGGGTAGGATGAGCGTTTAGGGCTAGTTAATTTGACTGGCTGAGATAATTCAGACGTTACTTTTGTCGCTGTTCTGCAGATAACCACATAGAGTGGACCAAAGGTTTTTGTTTCTGTTGCAAATTTCCATGAAATTCACACAGCAGCGGCAAACGACGATCCAGGTAACCCACACCCGGGCGAGGTTAACTCGTTTCTTAATAAACTCGAATCGTTCAACTCGTCGGATATTCGATTTAAAAAATGAAAAATCCTTGACACGAGTTTACTCGCCTTTCTTCGCTTATTGCCGGTACAAATTGACCATTCCTGAGGGTACTCGTACATCTCAAGCAAATAAAGTCGTCTCGAAGCAAATAAAGCCGTGGTTAATAAAATCAAGGTATTCAGTTCTTCAACAGAAACCGTAATGAGGGTACACTACAGTAAAAAGCTTAGGGCCTGAGCACGCATGTACCGTCGACCGTGAAATTAGGCGGCTCGCAAATACAGGAAGATATTCACACTCACAGGGTCGGACGCCATTTTCTGCTTCGTCTTCAGGTTACCGACTCCAGCTCTGAGGGAGAAAAAGACAGGTGAGAATAACATTGTTTTACGCCTGGGCGTATCATACGTCGTGCAAGCAACACTCGTATCTCCCATTTGCCAGATAAAAGCCGATCTTGCTTACTTATATAAACAGAGGTACTTGCTAAACATAAGTTCAGAGCATGTCTCACTACCACGTCCTCAGTCTAACTATACCACAGAGGGTCTAAAGTTATCCTTCATTTGGGCTATCCAATTTTTTTAGAATTTTTTTACAAATTTCTTGAGAGAAGGTGGAAAAGTTAGACTTGGTCTTGCAATGTCTCATTGTTCTGTCGATTTGAACATCTCAATGTCTTAACCACCAATGTCTCAATCACTTAAATACCTATGTCTCACTGACTTAAGCACCTATATCTCACTGACTTGACCACCAACGTCTTACTGATATAACCATCTATATATATTTCACTGTTCTGTCCAAAGTTCTCAATATTTTGTTCACTTACACGTCTCGTATTTGTGGCCGTTTAAAAAACTCATTGTGTTATCCGTACGTGTCTCTTTGTTCTGTATTAAAGTCTCAACGTCATGTGCATCTCTATGTTTCATATTCTTGTCTCCTTAAAAATCTCATTGTATCGTCCTTTTGCATCTCACTGCTCTATGTAAAAGTCTCTAAGGCTTAACCATCAATGCGTCTCACCTTATTGTCCATTTAAACAGGTGAATGTCTCACCGGAACAGCCCACGCAGTTCCTGCATACTCTCCCTGATTGAGTTTTGCCTCATGGTTTACTCGATCGTGCTTCTCTTTCACCCATTCCATCAATTTATGTATCAACTGTGAAAAATTTCTCTAGTCTTTCTGCTGTATATTTATTACTTCCAATATGTTTTAGCAATATGTGTTGGTGTTTTGTTATTTTTACATTATTTAATTAAGGAACATACACGCGTAATTGCACTTGTAGAACCATCAGGGATATGCAGGATGCAGCCAGCATTTGAAAGCAGGCATTATAAGAGACAACGTATCTTATCCGTCCTCTCAATTATTTTATTGCAGGCACACATACCACAGCGTAAGCTAACCCCCAAAATGAAGTGGTATGCTATTATCATTTTCTCTGTTGCAAGACACTCCGATTCCTAAATCACTGTCTTCCTGAAACTTACACTGTCATTCGTCTTTTAAGTTCAAAAGGAACTTAAGGCCGTTGGTGTTGATATGGAAAACATTTCCCTCAAAAAACTGCACTATCGAAATTCAAACATCCAAATTGATCGATTTCATTCAAGCTGTTATCCAAGAGGGCTTTGGAAAATCCTTGAGGGCACTAGGTAAGGAGCTGCAGATTGACGAGGTCACCATCCGTTGTACGGTTCATGACCAATTCCGTAACAAGTCGTACGTGATTTGGAGAGGCCAGGTGATGTCGGAGAGAACTAAAAAGAGCAGACATACCGAGCCAAGTGCCTCTTGAACAAGCTGAAGTATCCGGAGCTGTCAGGAATGTTATGGTTCTCCTCGGGTGTGGGACCCAAACTCCCCTGACATCAACTCTTTGGACCATTATATCCGGAGCCTGGTTAAGATGGCCTTCACTACGCATCCACACAACACCGTTGCGACTCTCAGAGCAACTATTGTTATGTATTGATAAACATTCCCAGGTCTCTCTTAATTACTACCTTCGGACAGTTGCGAAAGCCTGTAGAGGCTGTTAGCGGTTTCATTGACTGATATCATGAATATATTCCGTTTTTACATGAACGTAAAGGTCAATGATTATTCAAACCTTTATCTCCTGTCTGCTCCTTTTACCACGGACGTTAGATTTTCTCAACTCCCTGCCACACCCTGTATTGTCTCACTCGGCTCAGGGATTAATTACCTGGGACATATCGTCTCAATCGGTGTGAAGCAGTTAAAAAGCAGACAATCAAGTACCACACGGTCGCAGACTCGCAGTCTTGATTATGAGCTTGAGATGAGGGCCGACGTTCGCTAAGCCTGTACTACGGCCCATAATTTCCCTTCAGCAACCATGCATCCTACAAACAGGTTGGTTCTTCTAAAACCTTTTTAATCAGTGCTTCTTACTCGCCAAAGATTTGATGTTGCAGCTGCTCCAGAGGCCCGGCGTTGTCCCCAGCTGCGGCTGACACCGACAGCATCGCGATGAGAAGGTAATGAGCTCTCATATCGGCAGTTCCGAGACCCGACACTCGTCTGAAAAGCGTGGCACAGTTATGAAAAATTGTATTTTATTGATAAAAATCACAAGGCTCTTCGTCATGGTAGTTGAGTTCTTGAGCTCGTTGCTAGCGAGGCCGTGGCTTGAACTGGAATGTACCACAGGAGCTACTCGTACGATCCTCTATCGCTTCTACCCTCTAAGATCCTCTTCAACAAAACATTCTCTCAAAAAACGAAAAACACTCTGCACTACTGCAGTGGGCATTCAATCACTCTGCACTACTGCAGTGGGCATTCATTCACTCTGCACTACTGCAGTGGGCATTCATTCACTCTGCACTACTGCAGTGGGCATTCATTCACTCTGCACTACTGCAGTGGGCATTCATTCACTCTGCACTACTGCAGTGGGCATTCATTCACTCTGCACTACTGCAGTGGGCATTCATTCACTCTGCACTACTGCAGTGGGCATTCATTCACTCTGCACTACTGCAGTGGGCATTCATTCACTCTGCACTACTGCAGTGGGCATTCATTCACTCTGCACTACTGCAGTGGGCATTCATTCACTCTGCACTACTGCAGTGGGCATTCATTCACTCTGCACTACTGCAGTGGGCATTCATTCACTCTGCACTACTGCAGTGGGCATTCATTCACTCTGCACTACTGCAGTGGGCATTCATTCACTCTGCACTACTGCAGTGGGCATTCATTCACTCTGCACTACTGCAGTGGGCATTCATTCACTCTGCACTACTGCAGTGGGCATTCATTCACTCTGCACTACTGCAGTGGGCATTCATTCACTCTGCACTACTGCAGTGAGCATTCATTCACTCTGCACTACTGCAGTGGGCATTCGTTCACTGCACTACTGCAGTGGGCATGGATTCCCATGAAGAAGTTAGGGACCGGTGCCCACTTGTGGCCTGATGGAACGTTAGATTTGATTTTTTTATGCATGAGAAAGTCGCACTCCACCCGCTTGCGATCGTGTACTACTTCTAGGAAAAGTCGAGTTCAATTCTTTTTTCCTAAGAGGAGCACGCTCTTGGGATGGAGCCTCAGACTTCCTAAATAAGAGGTAGGCACGCTGGTACAACACGACGGTGATGAGAGGCTTTCGTTATAAAGGCTAATTTCTCGTGGTGAAACGACGAGGACTGACACACCAGCCGAAGTATCACTGTGGAAGGCTGAGTATGTTGTACACCAGCCCTGTGCATGTACGTTTGTACATCATTGTGCATCATTATTGTAGTATTAGAAAATTTAACCCTACAGCGTCCAGGGTTCCGCTGGTGGAACGATAGGAACAACCTAGTGTAGTATGCTATTTCCTAACTAGTATATGTACCCCGACAAAAATGCTCGGATTTACCATAGTTTATTCTTAAAATGAATAGATTATCTCAAAGAAGCTGCTCCTCATCGTGTCGTTTGAAATCAGTTATTCATATACGAACTCTGGGAAATAAGAGATTTAGATTCTTTTAGATACATTACGTAATTTAGATACATTCAGTATCAAAATTACGACACCGGCGCTTATCAGCGCTGCTTGCAGTAAAGTTCTCTGTGGCGACCCGTGATAAGGGTTAGAGACGAAGAATTTAATAAGAGATTTAATTTTCAATTTCTTCTGATATTTATACCTAAGAAAAATGTACCTAACTTTCGAGCACCGTCATGTTGCCCTGAACGAAGACTTGAAAGCTTGAAAGCTCTGTATATTTTCGAAATGTTAAGCATAAATTTTAGAAGAAATTAAAAATCAAACTTCCTATTAACTATGGAGCCCGAGAGTCTTTGAGATAAAAAAATATACAAGGTGGCACAAAAGTCACTTCACTATTTTGAACATTCCGCGACCACCAGTACAGCCATAAAAATGCGTATCATAGGAAATGAAAGGAAAAACCTTGAAGTTTCATCGTTTATCGATGATACAGATGTAAAGAATATTTTGTAATAAAAATGTACACAGTTCTTATATCCCCCAAAAAACGAAATACAGCAAGGACTAACGAGCAAAGATGGTGGGAAGTTATTTCTCTCCCAATGGATCGTTAGTTACAGTACTTCGTAAGAACATTTAATCAACAAAGGCCTTCCAAAAAATTGCATTATTGTAATGATTTCAAGATTCAGAGTTTCGGCTCAATAGCAGAGAAAGAATGCTCTGGCAGACCGAGATCGGAACGAAATGCATGTGGAATTCAACGTGTTGTATTGAGTGTTGCAGTAGATTTAAAAATGTTGACTAGACAACGTTGCAGTCAATTAAGAATTTTACTGGGATCATTGCAACGCATCCTAAACAAAGATTTAAAACTATTTCCACATAAAATTGAAGTAACACAATTGCTAAAGTTTGCAGACTATCAATGAAGATAGGAATTCGCACTTGCATTTCTATGGCGTACGAATGAAAAGACTTTTACCTCATACCCAATCATGTCTGATGAAACCCAGTTTCTTATTAGTGAGTATGTTGATAAACGAAACTGCCAATTCTTGTGTGATAAAAACCCTAGGAAAATCCACGAGCAATCACTTTATGCACAGAAGGTCACCGTCTGGTGCGGCATAACGAGTGCAAAAATCATTGGTCCATACTTCTTCGAGGATGTTATTGGTGTAACCGTGACGGTGAAAAGAGACAACTACATGCAAATGACAGAAGAATATTCATTGCCACAACTGGAAGATTTGGACATGCAGAATTTGTGGCTCCAACAAGATGGGGCAATACTACATTTAGCAAGAGAAACCATGACAATACTAAACGCTGCCTTTCCTGGTCGTTTAATTTCACGTTTTGGTGATGTTCCATGACCACTACGGCTCCTGATTCAACCCCTGCAGATTTTTTTCCTATGAGGATACTTTAAAGGAAAGTTTATATCAATAAGGCTAATACTTGCCATCAGTTAAAAAACATTATCGAGAAAACCAACGCAATAACTCCAGATATTTTGGAAAAAGTCAGTGAAAATTCTGTACGCAAAATACGCTTGTGTTTAAATAATAAAAGAGAACATTTAAGGAATATCATATTTAAATAATAAAATTTGAAGATTTTCCCGTTCATTTCATATGTACATACCTATTTCTACAGCTGTATTAGATGTCATGTAATAAATGTTCAAAATGATGAAGTGACTTTTGCGCCACCCTGTATGTGTCTAGAAATATAGGACGGCTTTTGTTATAATAGTGGTGATGTTTTATTCAAAACTAAAGTGAATATGTACGCAAGTTTCATGAAATGTAAATCGTTGCTTCTGCAACACTCCGCTCATTTGAAAGATAAGTTGATCTTTTTAGGGCAAAGCTCTGAGACTCTCTGGAGGATAGTTCCCTTCAGAGAGCACATCGTAAGAAACGGACCAGTTTATTATGAAAAATTTTCAAAAATACATCCAAATATATTTGTAAAATAATAGGGGAACAGTAAGGTCGTACTTAAAAGTATTAACAGTTTATGCAAGTTAATAATTGTAAGTATTAAAGGTTTATGTAAAGTGTTATTTACACGTATTGAGAGTTTGTGCTGAATAGTTCATATTTATAGTAATAAAGGTTGTTAGAAAAGTGCAAAACAATATGTTTAATCATTATGGGATTGTTATAAGCAACATTTACACGTATTAGTGGTACATACAAAATAGCGTTTATAAGTATTAGAAATTTAAGCAAAGTAGTAAAGTATATCAGAGTATTAGCAGTTCACAAAAAGTGGTTTTGCAATGGGAGTGGCATCCCTCCCATGGGAGCTATAAACGAACTCCGAGTTTAGTATCAAGTTTTATTGCTGTCGTAAAACACTCGACAATTTTTTTCTCTGGGTTGACGTACCAAGAGTCGCCTAGTGTAAACATCGTTTTCTAACCAGCTAACAAAAAATGGGTTAATGAACTGAATTTTTCAGTGGGTGTTATTCGGGCAATGCATTGATTCCGGCATTTATGTTTAGCCATAAGAATTTGATACGGCTTCGTTTCTGCTACATCAAGAGCGATTTTGTAATTCATGCGTATATATCAGAAAAATAAGAATGGAGTGACCTAACACCTACGCTAGTGTAGATAATATAATTCCAGTTTCAGTATAGCAGGCACAGAGCAAACAGAGAGTCTCCACTTTCAAGGTCATATTTTAGAAGAGAACGCTGCTGTTAGATCATAATTATGGTTAATAGGTTCACCGATCGATGTTGGAGTTGGACTATAAAGCTTCAGATAGTAAATTAGTTTTTTCTTTTCTGCACCAAAAGGAAAACGATACATAAAGGAATCTTCTGATTCACTTCTTCTCAGAAAATTCGAATGTTATTATGAATTTTTGTTCATGCAAGAAATAAAATATTTTTTATTAAGTTTTTTCCCCGGTTCAAAATGTAATCATCTCGAAGCTGCATATCATTACGTAATTTTCTAAAACATATATGCGCTTATAATGATATGCTCATTAGAAAATTGCATGTACGTACAGTATTCGTCGGTAGCCGTAAGTTTTTGCAAACGTGTGAGTAAGTTTTATAGGCGTAGCATTCTCTTATCCACACTTAAATAACAAATGTTTTTTATGGTAAAATTTGCATTTCAAATTATGAATGCTGAACATGGTAGTGTATTGTGAAATTTGATGACGTATTGATTTGAAAAAAAACAATAGATATAATATGCTTGAACGATTTTCAACGGACGTTAATGGTTGCGAGCAAGGTATTTAGCGAGTTTTTCTCTTCAATCCGGCATTCAGCAAAACAAATACATACTCTTGAAATCAAAGAATAGTAGTGAATTCCAAAATAACGAAGTAAATGAATAGTTTTATATTCATTACCTATTGTTTTTAACTTCCAGTTTGAAACTGAATTTAAATTACAGAAAACTTATGTCAACGCACCCCAGAAGATTTTAAGGGTACTCCTGCGACTATTCAAATTATTTATTTTCCTACTAGGTTGGTGTGAGGGAAATAAATTCGTGATGTGTCAATTGAAAGCCTAATAACTTGAATATTTCTAATAGTAGTTCGAATTTTTCAGCCACAGCCTGACTCATTTATGAACAAATCTTCGATATTTCTTTGCGTATCAAAGAGCTGCTTTATGAATCATCCCGTTGCCTGATAATCAGCGAAGTTACACAACACTTAGCGTCGTAAACTGAAGGCAATAAATCATGCTCATGATACCAATGCTTCCTTCTCCATGATATTACAATTTTCATTCGATTAAATTCACCGATATGATACCACATTGTGAGGAAAGTCTTCTTTCCTTTATCCGTCAGGAAAGTAAACTTTTTAAATCACTAACAACACGTGCACCTCATTACAGAAGAAAATAAGTAATGGATAAAATACAGGCTCTGCCTCGAACCCTGAAATCCGGGAAGGAAACGGCGATCGCTATTCCAAATTCATCTACACTAAATTTTTGGCTTCAGGGCACTGGAAATAACTGCGAAAAATTCTGGTATGATTGAACTGCCAAAAATCACTAGGGCTGCGAGCTACCATATTGACATAGCGTTCGATCAAAAGAAGAGCACGATTTTCTTTGCCCACACTCACTCATCGTATGAGTCTCATTGACTTTACCAATCAGCTGCCCCTAATGATAAGAGATTTCAGATAAACAGGAAGACATTGTTTCTGTTACGGGCTGATCAGTCACATGTTTTTCGCTTTTCAAACTCAATGTACATTTCCTCAACTTGTGATAAATATCATAATTCGAACAACAGTTAAAAAATAAGAATTTTAGCTATTTAAGTAGATTCGTGCTTTAGAGTCGCTTAAACACGACCTCTGAAGTACGATGGAACCCTCGTAGAGGTTGAAATTGTCGTGCTATGATAATTTAGGTGAGGCATCCATCTAACGACCCGCAAGAACGAAGAACTTGCACAATTCATTTTATTCATAGAAGGTGATCATAATTATCCCGAAAAAGTCTCCTGAGCTCTTTTACCTTCTCTATTTATCTCAATTCTCGATAATAATTCACGTACCATGCACGCAATGGTGCAGATAGATGGTCAAAGAGATGAAAGGCAGACAGTCCCATGCCTACTTATTACTTTTCTAAATTAGCGATATTGCTACAACACTCATCACACAAAGCCCCGATGGGTCACATTACACTTACCACGACACCCCATCGACACAGAAATTCACCTAAATTATACGCGCATGCGTTTTTTCGCCTCCCACTATTTTTTCATTTTCTCCTATGTTTCCTCCGGTCTCTCTTGATCAAACTCTTCTTTTCCCTCCATTTCCTTCTTAGTACCGACCACCACCACCGATATTGCTGTCCTATGGAACATGGGCGAGCAGGGATGACCGCGGGGCTAGATTTCTTCTCAGAATTTCCACCTCACAGGCAGGGGGAGAGGAAGGATTTTCTAAAATGAGGCCAATATTTACTTCAGTGTGGCCCCTTTTGTTCATATTTCACATCATAAGTGAAAATAAATATTTTATTCACCAAACAAGAGACGTTACAGCTACGTGTGAAGGTACGCTCAACATCGGCCAGATATTTTTTCCAGATTAATGCAAAAGTACCGACAGATTTTTAGGAAAATTGTTCCCGATAATTTATCAAATTCGCTTTTCTTGTTACAGTTTGATGACGTCTGCGACTTATCTAATCTTCCATTATCTGCACTTCCGTTCGTCATATCTTTAGCTCACATTAGAAATGTAATACTCGACAAGTTCAATAAAGTTGTCAACATAAAAAAGAATTTACAACGGCGTTCCGCTGACTGAGTCTTAACTTGCACCATCTCACGGATAAACTTGGTTGAGAAATAATGCTTCATCCTTCATATTCTCCCAACTTTGCATTACCGATAATTTTTTCCGAGGATTACAGAACTACTTAATTAGTTCTAGGTTTATATCAGAAGATATTGAAAAAAGTTAGTCCCATATTCAGCTTTTGAGCCTGATAAATTTTACAAGCGTGACACATGCAGGTTGACAGATAAATAGGAACTTTTGAAATACGTGGTGGCAGCCACATACATCTACAGGGTGTAATTATCAAATATTCATATAATTAGCATTACCGTCTCTTAATGAAGTTGTAGCGGTTCAACTGCTGTCAATATATTTTTCGCCGTATTTTTTTCCTATTTTCATTAGTTTTTCCAGAGTTCCGTTTCTCCGTCACCCTGTACAAGCCTGTTGACAGGGGGACCTGTCAGCCTGTTGACATGGAAACCTGTCAGCCTGTTGACAGGTGGACCTGTCACTGAAAAGAATCGAGGCTATGTTTTTAAATATTTCCACTTCACTGCCTACTTCATTATTAAAATAGCCTTGAAATCAGATATTACTTTATCACGAATCTTATACATATATTATACACTAGATAACGCATTTGCATTATCATTAACTTGTGCTTCAGTTATAAATATTAAAACAATAGCGATTATTATCTCACAAGTGTAGCGCTGAAGCGATTTGCGAAACAATGCGTTACGACACGGAACGTAGACTTAGTTAAACGTCCAATCTTTTCCTCAAAACGAGTACTGCGGAATTACAATTGAAGTTCACACTTGCAGACGTCAGAAATAAAACGAGGTTAGCACGGCAGGAGGTTTATTCCAGTTCCAATGGCACACACCAGCGCTGACCGAGGGCTACTCGAGGTCTACCAAGCACTTACAGTTATGCCACGTTTCATGACTTGAATTCACATTTAAAAGTAAGCTCGACGTGAATTGATTCATTTCTTAGTAGAAGATCTACACCTAACTCTAACCGAGAACGCGCTGCCAAATGGGACTATTTTAGGCTTGTCTCCAAATATCCAATTGGAAAGGAAATTAAATCTGCTACATGTATAAATGGGAACTGACCAGTAGTCAAAAAACTACGAAATCTGAAAGAAATCCAGAGGTCTTAACTTCTGATGAAACTCACGAAGCTTTACGAATTTACAATAGAAAGTCATACTACGGGAAACGCGTTGAAGTAGGTTAACTTGTACTCGTATATATGAAATATTGTACATAGATTGTGAGCAAAGTTCTCGGCCCGGGTGAAAATAATGCATTAACGCCACTAAGTAGATGCGTTGAGACGACACACATCTGCTAACAATCAGTTCGTAATTATTGAACGGTCTCAATTCTGCCAGGAAAAGAATACTGCGTTGTCTCGACAACTCACACCAACGTACGAGCAGAGGTGGGCAGCGCTACTTTGAAATGTAGCGGCCGCTACATTTCAAAGTAGCGCTGCCCAGCTCTGCGTACAAGCTAGCAAGGACCTTCACAGTTCTCTTAATTAAGCCTTATCACTACACGTGAGGATTCTAACTTAAAAGGTCTTGGAAAATAATATCAACTATGAATCGGGGTCCAATGCAGGTTGAAGCTGCTTACAACTTTGTGGTCAGCTCTCTATCGAGATCAACTTCGCAAATCAGAGATTTTCACAACTTTTCGGTGACCAGGTCGGATGGGACCGACAGATTCGTTTCGCTGTACAGGCGACCCTAGACATATAACGCACGTATTTTAAACACCCTTTGATTTGTATTCAAAATTTTTAGACTCAGTCATTCATAATATGAACTTTTTCGTGAAGAGCACAATATTTCTACTACTTGAAATTGAAAATTTTGAACGCAAATGAAATAATGTAAAATAAGTACATCATAAGTCGGGGACCGCCTGCACTAAATTTGTTCATGTTCGTCTAGCATAGGTGGGAGCAGTCTATAATAAGCTTATTGGGCAAAGGATCAATTCTCTTTCCGGGGAAGAATTTATAATACACGGTTTTAATGCAATAGGGACACACCAAGTGCGGCAAAGAAAAACGAAACATCGACACTTACCATCCCTGATGTATTAGATACGCGACTGCTTAGGGCAGAGAGATCAGCTCGAACTTTCTTTTGGGCGGTAGAAAGCGAGTTTCTTTCGGTCTCGACCCGTCTACTTGCCATTCAAAAACTCAAGTAATTTATTATATACAAATTGTTTGCCGTGCATCCGCCTTGACGGCACATTTATTTTCCCCAGGTAAGCAGGTGACAGATTTCCAAGAACCCACAGCCAAGTCTAGCGAGAAGTTATTTCTAATATTCAATGAAAGATAAAAAAATGAGGTAATTTTTGTAGTGCACTTCTTCAATTGCGTTCTCTTGGATGAAGAGATGAGGAAATTCAATCACCGTGGTGTAAAAGAAAACATGCTTCCACGTTCCCTCTCGATGATGATTGACCAATTCGAAACAGAGATATGATTAAACTATTATGATCGGTCTCACAGAACATGGCGAAACGATACATACAAAACCTTCGTATATTAAACACAGAAGGTGGTTCATTGCATAGGAAAATGAGTTCCAGCGACGACGGAGAATAATAACGCGTCCCACAGAGAGCGCGATTGCCTTTCACTAATTTCAAGAGCCGTTTACCAAATGTCAAGACTTCGGCCGTCTGTGAACGATAAGACGCAATGATTTCAAATTGAACTGAAACTTTCAAGATAAAACACACACAGGATCTTCGAGGCCCTTGACACAAATGAGAAACGAGGTTAAACAAATGAGCTATCAGAATTAATTAATCATCACACTAATGACCACCTTGAACAAACAATGACTATACAATTTCTTCGTTAAAAAAAGACAAGGGTTCATTTTACCGTAAGATAATACGAAAATCATTGACATCATTCAAGGCAGTTCGAGAACCTGACTGGGATGCAAACACGCGTTCATTACGGAGAGCTATCTGGAAGTGGCACAACTCTACAGGTCGACTTCTCATGCCAAATATCAAGACGACGCCTCCGCCGTACACCAGGATGTACGTTACATCGATTTCTACGTGCCAAGAGAGAAATTGCAACGCTGTCCAAAAAAAGCAATTCCATATTCTCATTCATAAGCATGAAGTATATTCATTAAAAACTATTGGTTTACCAAATTGAAACATTTAGGTTTCAAAACCGTCGTAACTATCGATCTTTCAAGGCGATTAGAAAACGATTAGAAAAAACAATAACATTACTAAAACATAAATGGGTCAAACATGGCTCCACATTTGATGTGATCTTCATATTATTGAGATTCGTCTCAATGTTATTCACATGATGAATCACTGGCATTTAGGAAATTCCTACCGAAGTGAACTAGCAGCCTCAGACAGTTCTCGCAGAAAATACTTTCCATTTTTTTTTTGCTGCAAGAGAATTGTTATAACATCATTGCCCTGCAAGGCACCTGACAATCGTATCACAATGCTAGGCCAAACTAAAAAAAATATCTAATCCAACATCAAGAAAGTTCTACTTTTAGTAAGTGAAATACAGATTAATCCGACGGAAATGGCAAAGTTTGAAACAGGAAGTACTCGAAAATTGTCCGGTTTTCTGGGCGAAGATCACCACTTGGAATATTCTCATTTCATTAAACAATTGTGCAGTTTCACCCGATACTTATAGCCAAGAGCTAACGAATCATCCATTTCCGCATGAAAAAGAATTGTACCAGTTAGACGTCAACCGACAGCTTTCAACGGGCACTAGCATATCTGGGTAGTTCGATGACCAATAAAGCTGACAAGCATCGGTCAAATGTAAGCTGCCATGGATGCTAGAAATAATATGCAACAGTAGCACCTACGTCTTGTATCGACATAGACGCTACAAAAACAAAAACCTTCCCTACTTGGAGATCATGTCGAGGTTTATGAGGTGTCGGACGGTAGGCCTACCATGAGGGCAGTTCCAAGGCTGCTCGATCTGTCCCATGTGGTCGACGAGGTCCCGCATTTGGTGTCTGGCCAGCGCCGTGCCTACCATGACGGACGTGCGGCACGCACGACTGGCGAACATGGCACGCACGCGTGAAGGTCTGCACATGGCCCCCGGTGCGTCAGATAACATGAAAATCAGCTCATCAATGTCATCTTTCCCGAAGCTCCAGTTGCGGCTCTGCGGCACAGACTTCAGCTTCACTCTCTCGCCGAATGGCAGGGATTCGTCCACGTCAAATTGGAAGCCATTCGCCGAAAAAATATCGATGTTATCGATGAGAACAGTTTCGTTTGCAGGTGTGAGTTGCAGCGCCTGCGGTTGTATGAGAGGCTGGTGACGCAAAATGCAAGTCTGCTGCAGGGTTTCAAAGTTGTACTTTTCGTCCGTCGCGTGCTGGTCGATGATGAAAAGGTCACTCTCGAGTTGCGTTATGAGGAAGCCCAGGTTGAACTGCCCCAGGATTTTCATCTGCGATAGAAAATGGCATAAATGGAGGTTTGGCAAACCTGTGATACGAGACCATGAAGCGAGCTACCATCGTCACTGTTCAAGTATGATTTTAATTGTGAATCTTACAGAAAGTGGAAAATAGAACAGTCACGTAATTTATTACGCACAGACTCCCAGAAGACTCTCGCGCACCTCATTGATACGATAAATGAATGTGCAGCCTAACTCACGCCAAAATTAAATTCACCAGTCTTAAATAAGAAGTCTTGCAGGTTCTTTCCGAGGCGAGTAGCTCTTTAAAATTATTCCGTTTATCTCAGTACAAGAAAAGTGCGCTGCAAACCTTGCTAATGCATAGTACAAGCATTGAATTGAAGTCTCAGAAACTCAACACAAACATGAAATGAATGTAATAAAAAAAGTAAATCAACATAGCATGAAGGTAATAATAATAACCATTAGACACTTAGCCCTTCACTGCTCCATGTACCAAATTCGGTAACCTTAATAAACATACTCTTACAAACGCTACGTGTTTGTTTAAACAAAAAACAACAAACCATCAACACTTACACTGTCTTATTAGTTTTGATGGTGTGGCAAACAATATAGCGCTGATGAGCGTCAAGGTAAAATACAGTTACGTATGCTATAGAAAAATACCAAGTCTATTAGAAACTACATAATTTGTGCAGCTAAGATTCAACGCTGCAAGGGACGTACTTTAGCAAACATGTCCTTGCTGAGCACCTTGTTGAGCTCCGCTTCAGCAGCTCGGTTGTCAGACGGCGCCATCTTGGCGTGGAAATTGCGAGCCGCTTTCTTTTTATCAGGACCCTCGCTGCTCTTAGTGCGCTTGGCGAATATTTCACGCAAACTATGCAGTGACACGTGAGCTAACTTAGTCTTCAGATTGCGACTACGTGAACCGACCTCGTCGTCATAACAAACCTGAACTTCTGGCTCTTCACACGAAGTCGAGTTCTCGATGTCGTTCGGCAAAAACGAGGAGTTTTCTTCATCACCGGAATTTTGAGCAGCACTTCCGTTGAAGCTCGACGTTTTGGTAGGGCTTGGGTCCTTGGGTTCTGCAGGAACAACATGCTTCTCCTGTTCTCGATCTGCTTTGAAAACGAATTGCCGCAAACTCTTCCTGACACCCGACTCCACTCTGGTATGAGGCTTAGGCTTACTAGCCTGAGCAGCTTTAGAAGACGCTAGACGCGCCAACAGGTCTGCTGTAGCGTCGTGCAGCAACGAGTTTCGCTTGGAGCTAGCCACGGGTTTGAGTTTCACTTCAGTGTCATCGGAGTCTTTTACTGCTCCGTCGGTGAGCGGCGAAATGGTCTCCTCAGCACCACCTTTAGGCGGCTCTATCAGCCCGGGCAACAGATGTGTGGATTGGCTGTCTATGAAGCCATTTTCTTTGCACTCGTCTCTTTTCAGATGAAAACAAGCGCCTGAAAAGGCAAAAGAAATATTAGAAACACGGCTTGAGCGACGTTGAGCAAGGTACCATAACCAATTTTAATTAAGCGTTGTCAGTGAAATTCGCAACTGAAGGACATTAGTGAGCACCTAAATCTTCATCGTTCGCCAAAGTGTCCAGTGGTCTCACCAGAAAGGGTGCGAGATAGGGTTTTTCAAAAATACCTTCGTTCTACGTTATATTTAGATTGTGTCGGACTCGAGTCCTGGAGCTTCGGGATGGGGTGGTGGACTCTGGTGTCGCGAGAATGAGCTATCGAGTTGGTAGAGCATTTGGTTTTCCAACGTTCATTTTTGGGTTGGTGTAACGTGCACTCCGTGTGACCGTCCGTGTTCTAGAAGCAGCCAAGTGTCGCCTAAGTGAGGTGTGAAATTGTTTGGAAAATGAAATCAATCCTGAGTAAAACCCCTACTGCATTGCATCGCATCGACAATGCAATGCCGCTCACGTAGTTTTAGTTGTTACAGCAGAATCTTAGAATGAACACGAAAAGCAACGAACCAAGATAAAAGTTCATAGCTGTACAGTAAGGTATCCTAAATATCTAATTATTTACACTAGTATAAAAGAAAAGCACAGTACAATTAATTGCAGTCAACTTCAATGGGCGTCAAGAACATTAAACTAGAGCGACCGACTCGTAGTGATTTCAAATCATTCGATTAACAATTTCCCAGAGTATATGCCTAGGGTAATGGCGATGGTCACATACACCAATTTCCAGTTATGTCGATTGACTGACCATAAAGACACAGAAAACTGTTAAAGGGGAATTCCAAAATATGGTCCCTCTTTAAAATTTGAAATGTTCACTATAGCCAATAAATTGTCATATACAATCACAGAGAACCAAACGCGACTTCAGTTAAATCAAATATACTTAAGACAAAACCTAAACAGAATATTGTAAAACGCACTCTGATCGAGCGGTACATGTGGGCGACTTACGTTTCTTATTTGGGCTTGGGAGAAATTCCTCAAAGGAATTGTCTCGCTTGCTGCAGGGACTGCTCATGAAGGTATCATAATTTCGGCTGACTACTTGGGGTTCTAAATCTGTGTCAACAGGCGCTGTACAAGCGGCAGCTAACTCGTGGCCTTTTGGACGTAGGTCCTCAGTGTTATGGGATGCTGGGCCTTTGATCTTGTGTGAATTGAGGCTTTGGGTATTGTGCACGGGAGGGCCACCCGGGTACTCATGGTTATGAGAAGTGGTCTCAGAGACAACTTGGCTCGTGTTTACATGCAGAGACGCGTCTAGCTCAGGAGATTTGCGGGTGTTGAGCTCAGCTTTTGTGTGCACTAGAGGCGAGGGGTGGGGAGGCTCTAGCAGGTCGCTGCAGTTGGTCTCTTCTAGGACGCTAGGTTCACGAGACGCGCCTCCTATTACAGTAGCGCTGCTGGCTTCGTTACCTTTGTCGGCATGAGCAGAGACAATTGCAAGCCCTGGAGAGTTCTTGCTCACGCGCAGTCGACGAGAGAGTGTCTGGGAGGGCGAGTGTACGACTCCGACTGTTTGTGTGCACAAGTGAGGAGAGGAAACACTGGAACCTACGCTCAGGCTATCTGTACAGTCGCTTGTGAAGGAATCATCATTGATGCGGTGGGCATTGTCGGTGGCGGGGATATGTTCGAGGGAATTTGAAGTTAGGATGTTTTTGTGTGATCGTTTGTCGGAGGCAATAAGAATTTCATTGTGCTCTGTTTCAAGGGAAAGTTTTGGCTGCTTTAGAGGTGAGTTAGACTTGTGTTTCTGCGACGGCGATATTAAACTCGTGCTGTTGTACAGTGGCAGAGTGTTAGGGATGTCTTCGTAAAGCCGGAGCAACGAATTCTGCAACACGAAGAGCAAATGGGATGAAGGAAACAGATGCAAGATGCAGCTCTCAGAGTGGTAAACAGTCAGTCTACAGCTATGCCAGTCGAAGACTCTAGTGTTTGCAATCCAACCACTCCGAGTTGATGCCAAAAATCTGTAGTGTGTTGCATCAGTATAAAAAGTACGAGTGCTCAGAAAAAGAACCCAAACGAGGGGAAAAATGAGGCGCAAATAAAATCATTACCAGGTAACCATAAAAGCGCTGGCTACTTGAAATCATATTTTCAGCGCAGAACATAACATGAAAAGAATGAAAGCAAAACAATGGAATGCCGAGCAAAATTTAAAGTGAGCCAGGAAGCGAGCAATGGCGCAACCAACCAATCTGAATAAGAGAAGAAACAGAATCCCACACACACTTGAGCAAGAAATTATTACCACGAAATTAAGCCGAGTACTGAAGGCCACACATCTCAAGTTCTGTTCTGCAGTCTAACGGAAGCGACCAGCGGAGGCAAGCCGCAGTACAACACGACTACCAGGCTCGTCTCGACACGACACAAGCATCAGCTCGTGGTCTCAGCCACACAAATTGACGTGCGCTCGAGATAGCATTTAAACGTTCAAACATTGTGGACACTGAACATCCGCTATAGAACACGAACTCATAATTAATTGAATCATTTCGTAAATCAAGCAGTGTGTGTGTGACACGGAAACATTAGTGGCCCGAGTATCTGAGCTGGAACTTAAATGGCTTTGTAGCGCAAGTGGTAGCGCGCTTGTTTTCTATTCAGAAGGCTCAGAGTTCTAACCTGGACGGAATACTTCCATTGGGAAAGGAAAATTAACCTTTGTATTCGTAAAAATGCCGCACACCAGTGTAGCTCGGGCTAAGGTGCCTTAACTTCTCGTAGGGAATCTAAATACTTCTGAAGTGGGAATCCGAAGCAGTTGAGGTAAATTACTACACCATCACTCGACATGCTTGAGGTGACGCCTTCAACTTTGGCACTCCTGCATGCGGTACGGATATGTACATGAGGACTTGAATATCCCATCCGCACGCTGTCAACCCATTCTCTCGTGCATTATTTGCCCTGAATTAACAGAAGTTGACATGAGCTCATTGACATTACGGTGTAAAATAATACCACAACACAAGACTACAAGAGCGCTACCGATGGAGAATCTTTTTAACTTGCCATATCTTTTTATTATAATTTTAATTTCAGTAGCCAATATTTGGCCAGAGTCACTCAATGCATTCTTATAATACAAAACATGTTCCATTCTCGCGCCGTGTGATTTAGATGCGTTCATGTGAAGGGTCACATTCAGACATGAGACGTTAACAGAAAAGAGTTGTCTTGCGCTTGAACAAAATCACTCAGTAAGTCGTTCGTGTACTTTTAAGTTGTATGAGAAAAAACGTCATACAGTATAAATAATCCTGAAGACAGAGCAACTCGTGAGCACTAACATGTACATGTGTCTTTCTAATTAGGCTTAGGAAGGCAAAGTAAGGTTCAGGGTTTGTCTACTGTATGTTCACGACAGCGAACACGGAGTAAACACCAAGTTTCTGATGAAAAGCGCACACTGACATTAACAATGAGACAGAAACAGCCGGTTTACCTGGACGTCTACTTACGATCCTCGTGGTTAAAAACTACCTCGAGTACTGAGCCAATCTTGCCCTTTCATAAACTTCGATAGAAAATAAGGATAACAATTTGCACCATAATTCAGTAAACCTGTCGAACTTCAGCGATAAAAGTCAAGGACAAAGAGCGTTAGGGAGAAGATAAGGATGACCAAAGCAAACTTTCTGCCTTGAGTGTGTGTATTCTGGAGGGTGTTCACTGTGGCACTCGCCACGGACAGCATTTGTGAGGAGAGATTTTCAAGTATTTGCATTACTGTATGTGGGGCATGCAGCTCCCTTGATAGGGCTCCTGTGGTGTTCCCGGGGCACGGGAAATGTGGTGGGCGAGAGACCATTGATCTTGTGGAAATTAGAGTAAATTTGTGCTAATTCACAGCAAGTTTATGACAAACTGGAGAGAAATAAAGGATTAAGACTATGAATACATTCCTGCAAATATCTACCACCACTTGAGCAGGTACAGCAACTGTAACTCGGCACTTCTAAAAGCAGTTGAACTTCGCTAGCAGAAAAAAATGATTAAAATACGACGATAGAACACAACTATGCCTCAGTAAGGGCACTTGGCTTCAGGGATTGACAATATTCTACACAAGAAAACACTAAATTCAGTGCAACCTCGACCTACGAACTGCTCTCCACTTACAAAAATCTCGCCATACGAACAAAGATTTGTCAGAAAATTCGCTTTCACTTGCGAATTAGGCCAACCGTGAATCGTGAGTTGAAATTCATCGTACGAGGAAACGAATTTCCGGGCCAATTTCGTTCGCAGGAGAGGGAGTGTTCGTAAGTGGAGAGCTGCGCGTAGGGCGCGGTCTCGTGTGCTGCACACGTCGGCTGACGCGTGCGGATCCCCCCCCCATGCAGCACATGAGATATCGGAGGGGCAAGCGGCAGTCAACGAGTGCAGCGAATAAGCAACAATATTTTAACCGGAACATATTGGAGTCACTACGGTCACCATTGCATGAACGTTAACAGGGAATCTTTCTCATCAGGTGACTATGATAACGACTGCAGTAACTCTTGAATTGTATGAGAGAAATGTTTCCCAGATCGAATTTCCATAAAATCCAAGTGTACACTACAGTCACTTAAATAACTCATATTCTTCGAAATAGAACAGCGAATATTTATTGTCCACTACTTAAGCGGTTAGAATGCAAAAGACATTGAAACATGGAAGGCGAGCTAAAACTGAAAGGCAAACATTGACGTTGCCAAAATGAAACCAGGGACAAATGAGCGGACAAACAGTGGCCAACACCATGACCGTCTCGCCCGAACAACACGTCCGCACACACACACACACACACACACACTGGCACACGCACACACGGGCACACTG
>VOMN01103496.1:0-12171 GCA_014899125.1 Orchestia grillus
TGCCTAGAAATACAGGGTAAATATGTTGTACATAACATAACTCCCAGAAAGTTACTAAATAAGGATGTTTACTAGAACACTCAATCTGTAAAACCGCCAGGTTTCGACTTTTATCATCATCATCGACAGTAAAACATGGGAAGGGGAACTGTGAAAATATGAATTTTCGCTGTTCCCATTACCCAGTTTTACTACCTGTTACTTCCCTGTTTCGTGAGGACTTACAGAAATTTTTGTGATTAAATAAACTTTTGAAAACTTAGTTCAAATAAACAGACAATCTTTTTTTCTATGTAAATATAGAGGTAAGAATAGTCTCATCAAATATCATTGGTTCACTGTTCCCTTTAACACGTTTTGTTGCCTAACGTCACATTTTTATAGATCGAGTGAGTTTTGATAAATTTGAATGGCGACTTCACAAGAGTTTTAACACACAATGAACTTTAGCAATACTACAGTGCTAAATTATCAGCGATGGCTCCGCTGCAACGAATTCTCTAAGTGCATAGCGACAAAATTTACATTAAAACAGGTGTTAAACGCTGCGTTCTAGATTAATGCGAACTTATTTTTTGCTAGCAACTTTTTCGTGGCCTCAGCATAAAAATTATTTCAACTGAACCGTGTTCTTGCTACTGAATAACCTCAATTTTTATAGGGACGCTTCCGGCCTACGAATTAGTCTTCCGAGGTTAGTCCGTTATTGATAATAATAGTTTTTGCACAGTTCATTCTAGGCTTCCCGAATTTTATTTTGCTATTTTCGTTCTGGAATAGAAGTTACCTATTTTATGTGCAAAAAACAAGCGCATGCGTTCTGTCACTTCGCTCTCGGTGACCTGGATTATATTCTCTTTTGTGACCCAAGATAATTCGAGGCTATTCCCTTTATCATGTTACTCCAGTTTACAGCGCCAAATTTATTTCCTCGATATTTGCAGGTATATTCAGTCCTTCCCGTCACACACGGAGGTGCAACCATTTTTGGTAACTTCAAGAATTTTTGCACATAAGTTTCATCTTTATACGTCTATTTTTCTGATTTTTTGTTCAATGCTCGCGCAGGTAAAGAAGAAGATGGAACAACTGATAACTGGCATGAAAGCTTTGATTTCAGTAGCAGCCATATCTACAGCGCATCAAATACACTTTTTTTAGTAATGCGCCAAATCGTTGTAACAAATGAAGACTCAAATACACAATCTGTCATTTATTAGGAGGCCAACCGTAATTTTATAAACGTAGTTATTGTTGTAACTGTAAAAAGTTAAGTCGTGTACCTGAGTGAGCGGGCAACTGATCCAACAAATCGCAACAACAACCTCAAGCCCTCATACACTGTACAAGAAACTCACAAACAGAGGCGCTCCCGAGAAACAATGATGGAAACTGAAGCTACGCAAAAATACTGTAAAGGTGAGCAGGGGAATGAAGCGTCTGCGCCGAGCGCTGCTCTGTAATCAGCCGAGTTAAAAGCAGGGGGTCGGGGCCGGGCCTGCCGACTGGTCCCCTTCTGGGCTCGTTTAAGTCTCATCATTTTCTAATTTGAATAGAATGGAGACGTTCACGGAGGTTTAATAGCAGTATTTATCGACCTTCCAGCGGATACAGAGGCAATCGACTGCGATGAATTACTGTGACATTTAAAGTGGCACGTCTGTAGCCATAAATGTACAAGTGAAGGAAATGCATCAAACTTAGCATGTCGGACAAGGGCGCGAAATGCCGGTCTTTCGCTTCTAATCTGGAAATGATGAACGCGCGCTCCTACCACGCCGCGCTAAGTGAATTTAAACGACGGTGGCAGCAGCCATATCTTGCGGCAGCTTTCAAGACGGAATTTATTAAACGGCTCTTGCGTATACAAAGAGATCGCTTCAACAATATGAATTGATGGGTCATAATTTTTATCGTAGGCTATTCCTGGCGGGGAAAGTTACCCAATAAAGGGAAAACTGAAGCTTTATGGATGTAGAGCTTCATGAAATTACTGTGTGTATTGCTGGTATTCTCACAAATCTTTATGTCGTTGCACAACACAGGCTAGAATTTAAATTCAGTTACATTCGAGAATAATGCTCTTTTCTTCGAGTGAATCATGGGTCACTGTGAGAATGAATATGGAACAACGCGAAGCATTTTCTCTTTTGCATGTGGTACATGAAGAAAAAACCAACGTTTAGATTTCAATTGTAATATAAATTCTTCGGGTTGCCCAACATTCTAAAAAATCTTTTTATTAGAGCCATACGCACTTGCTTTTTATCGAGAACCTTCATTACATCGATCGATGTGGCGGCGGAGCATTTTGCCAGCAGTGTTTTTGCGTCCGCGCCTCAGTTCCAGAGATAAAGTTGAGGGGAATATAGAGGCAAAGGAAGACGCGGAAGGAGTTTTTTAGGTCAGTTTTCTTCTAAGCTGGAACCGAGCAAACAAGCCTGGGAGACCTACAAGGAGACTTACTCGCGAACAGGGCTTACGTCAGGAAACCGATACCGTTGCATTCGTACTATGATAGAAAACGCGCCCCACCAAAAGTGGCGCGACATATGTTAATTTCTTAAAATACCCTCTTATTTACGGTAAATTTGACATAAAATATTGTTATTTTCAGCAGCACTGATACGGTCTGAATTATCTGACAGTCTCGCTAATTAGGAATACGAACCCGGAAATTTTATTCTATCTAAATCCTTCAGAGCGTGGCAGAAAGACGGACGGATAGACCAAGCAAGCAACACTGGGCTAATATTATATAGTGGGATGAATGTGCTGCAGGCAACACTTGCACGAAACAGCAAACGATGTAGCAGGGACATAGAAAAAGTACATATAACTCTGGTACAACAGGGGCATGACAATACATAGTACATGTAACAGTGGTATAAGAGGGGAACAACTAACATTACTGCATATAGCAATGGTACAATAGTGTAACAAAAGTACTGTAATAGTAGTGCTTATAATTAGTACAGTGATGAGGTAACAGTAGCGTAACAAAGTTATAACACAATTAAGACGAATGTAAGGCAATACGTACAATACGTTGTGCATAACAGTGGCCTTAACACCCCTTCAACACGCACCCTTGATCACATCAAATTTGCATGAAAGTATCTTGCTCAAAAGAGACTTAAGAGAGAGATTTTGAGGCCCATCACTAATAGAATGAGACTGATGCAGAGAAGGGTGAAACGGGGAGAATGTGGGATATAATTTTTCCCCTCAAAGCACACTTAACCTTAGGTTGTTACTTTCTCGTTCACGGGTGCCTATAAGGGTTTATTTTTAACATCCAGGAATTATCTTGAACTTTCATCAAGCCTTGAAATCCTTTTTTAGGTAAGACTTAGTTTCGAGGAAAAGAAAAGAAATTATACTAATTCTAACTCCAATTTCTCAGTGATGGCAAAAACACGGGCGAAGTACCAGCGAACTTGACAAGAAACTTCGCTTCAAACTTTTTACAAGTCCGAACATTGGCAGAACATGCGTTGTAAATAAAAACCAATTACTTAGTAGTACTAGCAGTAGTAGAAGTAGTAGTAGTAGAAGTTGTAGTAGTAGAAGAAGTAGTATACTGTATAATAGAGTTTATTGAAGTTAAAATAAGGTATCACATCGAGGGTTTCAAGATTCAATCAGCATCTAAACCTTGTCATTATGAATTGAAGTTTCACGGGGGTATAATATCGATTCTCTTGAAATTCCTGTGATACTCATATGCCATCGTAAGCAGTATTACGCAAAGTAGATTTCGAACGCAAGTTTCACAATTACAGCCTCATTGAAACTTGTGGCTACATTATAACGATCAATAATAAACCGTTAACTTATCAGCAATTACACATAGTTGTCAAACTCGCTTGAGGTTCTGGAGTTTCATGCCGAGACTGAACTACACTCATAATTAGAATAATGCAATGCAGTTTCCGTGTCGAAGAATATAACGTTCATCGATTGAACCACCGAATGGACCATTTGTACTCTTGAATGCTCGTAAATTTGAGAGCTGCACTGCACTTGCAGCTGGCTAATTTTAGCCTAACCAACACAAACACTGCAGGCTTCCCTTTGTTGTATGGCGTTTCGGTGATCGCTGACGTGGCTGATATGAGACGATGCATCCCTGTCATGAGACCCTCCCATTCCCCTTCATAATCCGCAGATAATCAATTCCCTGCATTAATTACGAGTAATTCCACCCTCAGTCACTTGATTATTTCGAGCACATCGCGCTCCAGTGCAGGGTCTCGGCCATAACTGGCAATTCTGCGCAATTTGTCGAAAACTAGGACGGGGGAATTGAACTTCCTCTCACGCACTCAAATTCAACGGACCCTGCTTCACTTGATGCACCGACGGCCAAAATAAAGATCAGTAAAGTCTGCTATCCGAGATGGACCTCGTCGTCCGTAAAAGATGAAGTCTTCAAATTAGAGACGAAAAACTGATGTTGACGCCGACTAGGCAGGGGCAGCAAGGGTGTCGAGCTGCGCGAGGGGACCGCGGGTGATGCCGTAAATTGCGAGCTGACCATCAAAGCCGTCGCTCGACTAACTCGCCAACGCATGTTTGAACATAAAATTTGTCAGCGAGGGTTTGAATGAGTGCGCTTGACAAAAATCCAATTAGTGCGAAAACAAGGTGCGAAAAACTAAGAGCAAGCTGCTTACGTTTACCCCGAGATCTATAGCGCATCTTCATCGGCAAAATTGCTGTACGTATAGAATAAGAGTTACTTTTACCAACGGTTGAATTTATAAAGCAAACTTTGTCTCCGACGTTCGCTAGTGCACATGAAAAGGAATGGTGCTAATCAAAGTGACTTGTTCCTCACCAATGAAGTGTGCAAATGAATATGTACCCCACTCTCAGTTAAATTTGCATGTTGATTGCAATTATACCTTATGGGCAAACTTAGAACATAATGAATAAGGTTCGAAAAAAAACGACAGCCATTCCACAAAGATTAAAATAAATATACTACGATAATGTTCGTAAACAAGTTACGTGACGTGAATAATTCCTCCTTGAAAATTCTAGGTGAAATGATTTGTTCAAGAAACAAACGCCACCATCCCTTCACGTCAAATGGGACTCGGCGTTTGTGAGACCAGGTCAAAAAAGGGACAAAGCCTACTCGTGTGTGTTACCAATCGGGACTAGGCCGGGAGTTGGCTGAATTAATTGCACAAACAGTGACCGAAAAATTCCTCAACGAGCGAGCCCAAGTGTGAAACGACGAGTTGAGCAAACACGTTCAGCAATGATGATTCAAACGAGGGTTTGCGAGCGGCAAACATAAGTAAAGGGGAGTGTAAACGCGTGGTGTTTTGCAGGCTCTTTTGCCAGGATCGTCGGGCCATTTAACAGCTTTAAGTTAAATTGTAATTACAGGTCCACCAACAAATACGAGTTCGTTAATTGCGTAAACGCGTAACAAAATCATGATATCACATTGAACGGCAAGAAATACATTAACTAGCGTTAGCTAAGGAACTGTTAGATTTCTACTTATACTGGTTGTATTTCACAGCGATCGCGCACTGCTTACACAAGAGTAAACAAAATATCTTCTTGTATCGCTAGGCAGAACAATTCGTAGAAATACGGAAACTATACTAAACATTGACGTATAGGTTTGCAGTAAAACACATTTCTCCCACCTTTTGGCACGAAAACATTGTACAAAAGAAGCCATGAGGCGGCTCTCGTGGTACGTTGTCTTTGAACGATGATGCGTAAAGGTAACTGTATAACAGCCGCTGGTGAGTGGAAAGTGGCGGATCCACTGATGGTAATCCTGCCATAATTGACCGTGGCTATTGATCTAATGGTATCGGCCTATGAAGGAGAGAGGCTCGTTATCGCAAGAAACTACTGCCCGTATCGAAACGCAATCAATTGGATTATTATACTCTGCAGCAAAATACGGGCCGAATCTAAGGGTAAAATGAATAGAGACGGGACGCTGGAGCGCTGCCAAACATGAGTGAATAAAAACATCAAAGGCAGGAGACGTGCGTGATGGAAGGCACGGATGTCGAGTGTGGACTGGTGAGGCTACTATTCAACCAATACGAAAACCCATCGCATAGCAATATGAAGGACCATCTTTGGAGCATGTGAGGAAAAAATATATAAGATCAAGGTAGAAAATATGATCCGCAAAAAAATTACGTCAAAGTGACGCTAAAAAGAAGGCTACAGAAATGAAAAGAACGCACAGTTCAACAGGGTGGAATAGCCGTTCGTTGAATGTGATGAGATTTGTTTGTCGAAAATTGAAGATAATTGCGAATAGATTTTCATAGCTGCACCATATTACAGGCGTATTAGTTTTAGTACGTAAACGAATTATTTTTTTCATTATGTGCTATCATTATTGAATAAATTCCTAAGCAGCGGATAAGTTTCAGGCGAACCTGAATTTGACGATTGTGCACTAATATTTTTTGATATATCAATGAAAAATAATTATTTCATCTTAGTAAAAGGAGATTTCACGTCGTAGTAAAGTTCTCATATGTTTACTCAAAAAATATAAGCTCTGATGCAAAGCACATATAGCTAGAAGTCTTACGTGGAACTTTGCTTCGAAAATCGAGCGTTTGTTTGGATGTGTTCATACGCCAGAAATCATGAAATTAAGAAGAGAGAAGTGAAAAATGCACTAACCGCGTCGCTGTGCGTTAATTCGACATCATTTACAAATATATCCCACTCCGGATGAAGCAAGAGGAACTCAAACTCAGTTACTCTATATAGCAGCCAGGTATTAGGTAGTTATTATGGCCAATACACCCGTGTGGAGCAACTGGACATTATTTACTATATATATGAGCTGGTCGATGGCAAGAGTGCACCGCCTGCGATGGGGGAGAGACAAGTCGGCCATTTTGGAAAGCGACGGAGACTTGAAATAATTTCGAGGTATATTTTTTAAGGTATACATTTATTACATCATCTATCAAATAAGTTATTACGTTTCGTAAAAATGATTGCCAAACTGTACTAAATTCAGAAAGGATTAGAAAACATGGGATGCACAGTGTATTTATCGCAAAAATGAACATTTCATGAGTAATTTTCCAATACTATTAAATTCCATACCAATGATTGCCAAAATGTATTTGAGTGATTAAGAGAACACCGTTTTCAGAGGAGATAGGTCATACATTTACCGAAAAGCTAACATGTCGTAGATTATCTTTCAAGTTTTTTCAGTTCCATACCAATGCCTGCCAAAATGTACATGAGAAACTGACTGTACTTGAGGGTTGATTTTACATATACTGCAACTTCTCTGAATAATTTTAAAACATATGCTTCATTTCAAAATGAACATCATCTGTATTTTAAATTAGGGAATTATTCGTGTACGTATTTAGAGAAAAAACGCCTGTGGCTGCAGCACTCAGAAACTGCGAGAGTCATGTACCATTTTGCAAGCAGGGAGATATTATGTAGATAAATTAGTTACGCCCCGCCTTCTCATCAGGTCAGATGAGGCTAGAACTGATCAATGTTGTCAAATTGGGTAGAAACTGTAACGAAATATCGCGGTCTTGTACTCTGGTTAGAACGTTTTTCTCATAATTTTTTTACAAGTTTTCTCACCTGAATGTTTCGTCTAGCTGCTGATGACGGAGAGCTGGCAACGGTGCCCAGCGCAACAAAATGTTTTTTTCCTTCGAATTTCAAATTTTCTTTTTGCGTCGAAGCTAGATATGTTGACATTTTTCCGACGTTAATGACACAGGCGATTAGAGTTATTCAAGTGCTTTCTGAAAACTTGCCTTAAGTTTGTTTTGGAATTTGGGTTGCCGATGTAAATTAGAGGCTGTAGTCTCATGTCACTCATACACTTCGTCTGCATCTGTAAAATTTATTTTTCAAGTTTCGAATCGAGGCAATTTTACAGTTCAGTAGCAACATTATTGCGATCGTTAAATTAATGATAGACGGATCAGTAGTTCTTAGTTAGATTACCATCCTTCAATAAGATGTTCCTACAATATACACTGACGTGATACGAATGCGAATAGCTGCGTTGAGATTCAATACCACAGCCGCAAACGAAAGTTCGCAAGCGCGCCTCATATTTAGTGTACAAATACATGACGCATTCAGTACGTCAGAAATTGGTCAGGGGGCGTGGAGAAATGAAACGAGCCCTAATGATCGACTCGTTAAAAGCTCTTTCCAAAAAATGTTATTTTTAAATTGCTTGATTATAGTTCGTTGAAAACTAACTCACTCCTTTCTTTCACTCTTTTCTCTTTTTGCTCTTACAAGAACTTCACGATGGCGACTGTGGGCGTAAAAGCGTGGCCATGGATGCATCAGCGCTGAGTCGTGGGTTCTAAGGCCGCCCCTCCTGCAGCAGAGCTGAAGGATGGGGAGCGTGATCGCTGGTGCCACATCGCCCAGCGTCCATTTGATGTAATTGGCTCGGTTAACAAACAGCCCACCAGAGGCTCGTAAAATCATGGTTACCCAAGGGTTTCTTTGGACTTAATTAAGAGCCTGCAAATGTGTCGCAAGTCATCGACGCAGTCCGAGAAATAGACGTCACTTTGTTGTGATGTTTGGGACTTGAGAAACGGTTCCGATTCGCTGGAAAAATCTCCAAAAAACAAAGAAAAAAAGGATTCAATGTGGTAATGATGTGGACTTGAGAATCTGTTCCCGTTTACTGAAAAAAATAAATATAACACAGAAAAAAGTGAATACAATATGGAATTTCGATTTTGAGAGCATTTGTTGGACGTTATAGAGACCATCATTACGTAATACGATATTAGTGAAATTATTTCGATTTTTTGTCAATATTTCTACGTAGATTTGAGTACCGCTTGCCTGAGCATTGAGCTTCAAGGGACAAGGGAAATAAAGTAAAACTGAGCTTGAATTGCTGAAGAACATCTCGAGGCGATGCAGCCCTTCGGAAAGATCGATATTAGAGCGAAATTCTTGTCATAAAGGGCCGAGTTAATTCTGAAAAATGTGAAGGCAGCGAGAAGAAGAAGGACGAGAGCTGTTCGCCCCATTAGCGATGTGTGTCTCCAGCGAGTCCCCTGGCGGAGCTCTCCCATTTGCTGAGGCAGTAAAACCATCGATCTTTTCTGGCACTGTGCACTGCGCCTGCACTGCTCATGTGCTGTGCTGATGCTGCACCGTGTGTTGTGATGATGCTGCACCTCGTGCTGTGATGATGCTGCACACCGTG
The DNA here is from genome assembly GCA_014899125.1 of Orchestia grillus. NCBI lineage: Eukaryota > Metazoa > Arthropoda > Malacostraca > Amphipoda > Talitridae > Orchestia > Orchestia grillus. The sequence goes on from VOMN01103496.1 coordinate 9,239, forward strand.
CTGTGATGATGCTGTACACCGTGCTGTGATGATGCTGCACACCGTGCTGTGCTGATGCTGCACCTCGTGCTGTGATGATGCTGCACCTCGTGCTGTGATGATGCTGCACCCCGTGCTGTGCTGATGCTGCACCCCGTGCTGTGTTGATGCTGCTCCCCGTGCTGTGCTGATGCTGCACCCCGTGCTGTGCACCCCACTGATGCTGTACACGGTGGAGTGAAGAGTTTCAGCTGCATCGTAAATGGAGTATTAGATTCCATTGAATTATAATTTTTATTCCGCGAATTCGATGTTTATTTTACAAGTTAGTGAACTCGAGAGTAGTTGACCGTTTTGCTTTTTCGGCGATTCTGATATTTATTGTACAAGTTGGTAATTGTGAAACTAAGTGGTCGTTTTGTTTTCCGGGAAATTCGGTCAATTTTGTTATAGGGAAGATTCTAGAGATGCGACCTGCTCTGCACACGTCTGTGGTTATGAAGCCCTACAAAACTCAGCATCCAGTGCGCTGGATCAATCAGGAAAAGTAAAAGAATGAACGATTTACTTCTCTATTCAGTTATCTAAAGTACCGTACTGTTCTTAACGATGGAATAAAAAAAATACTACATAATATCTGTTCTTTTAAAATAATTGAAATATAACGGATCTTTGGACGGAAAACTTTTACATCGAATTTCGATTTTCTGGGCCAAATTCAAGTCAATGATTTCAGTCCATTATAGACAATTTCAGTTCATTGAAGATTTGGTTCTTCACTGAAGTTTCCTAAACTTCGTACGGATGCGAAGAGCCATTCATCTTTCACTCGAGAAGGCCTCGGAATTGAGGCTGTAGCTTAATTGTGGAAGCACACCACACCTTCAACGCCTCGCTTGTTGCTTTCATTTCCCTGAAAGTTCCTAGCAATCGCTCAGGCGACTGATTTCCAGCGGCACCGGACAAACGACTTGCAGGGAGAAGTCAACGGGCTGCTCACACGAGATTAATTAACGACGGGAAAAGTCATCTCGACTGAGGCTGGAGCGATGACTTGCCAAGGCAACAGCCATCGTTTCTTGTCAAAACCGGCGATCGGCCAAAATGAATTATTAGATTGTCATGACTGCTGTGGTCATCAAGTAAATGGGCTAACTGAGATAAATTGTTGTAAGTCATCCTCGCTCGATGAACTTGCTGAATAAACTAAGCAAGCTGATATATATATAGCATACTGTAATTCGATGCCGAGGTGTTGAATAGTTCCTTTTTAAATGGCAATGGATCTGATTTCTCTGTGAAGTCCCTCAAGATTAAAGCTAAACTCAAGATAGCGTTTGCTGCTTAGTAATGTTCTTTTCTAAGAACAAGTTTTTCACGTTCAGCACAATCGCTTCTTTCGTTCACAGGTGATGCCCGAGTTTTAATCTTCAGACCGAGTCTCCTCAGTCTGAAGAGATTCAGAGCCTGACATGGAACATGGGAACGACTCTCATTATTGTCAGATGACCGACGCTGAGGTCGTTAGTGGTAAGACAGAAAGTTCGTCCGTCATGGTAATACCCAGTCTAACTTTATCGCCGGAGCATCTATAATTATCCAGAATTTTGAGCACCCAAGTATTTTTATAGATTATTTTATAAATTTACCGAGGGACGGCGAAAAAAGTTACACAGGGTACCATAAGCAAAGCTACAGACGACTCTTCGAATTCTGGGGTGTGTTGAAGTATACATGGATCAACTCCGTGAGTTAAATGAAGGTGATGAATCTCGACATGGTGAGGAACAGCGCCAAAACGTCGAGGGACCAACAATAAACAATGCACAGTATCTTTACTTCCGAACACAAGATCAGAACTTCCATCGGCGCATGAATGTTCCTGACGCGACGCACATTCTGGCAAACAACTGAACATTTTCATCCCGTTTATCGGAGGGCCTACAAATCCCCTTGCCGACGACCCTTGTCCTAGAGTGACTGCTTAACAAAGGACAGGTCAGATCACAGGGCGCCCGAGGCTCTCACTCCAAAGCCATGACCGGCCTGGCAATCAGAGTCCATCACGGACCTCCGACTCCAAAGAATCAGGCCAGGATTTCTAGTGATCAGGTCACCGGAAAAAAGGGATACAGACGCGTCTTTATTTCGAAGATCGGTCAAACAAACTGATAAATATTTATAGAATATAGGTATTCAGATGCAGATTATGGATTTCCTATGTACGTTAAGCACTCGAATGTGAAGAGTTGGACTAGTTCTAAAGAATTTTATAGGTGGTGTCTCATGTTCTGTTGGGAATGAAATTCTGAAATACTCGTACGTCTTACTTTTTGTGATACCGCTCAACCATATTTTCTTTTGTTGCACTCACATTCCTACAAAGTTCATGCTTGTACCGTAAAGTGAAGGTAAAATTTACCATTTTTATTTACTGACCTAAACAAATACAAGTACGAATACAATCGGAACTTGTTTTCTTCAGTCATGTCAACAGAGTGCAAATTATATCGACATCGATCTTTTCCAGGCAAATTTGTGGACTCATTGGAGAGGCCTCACGTCACTTAATTATCACTGATTTATTTATAATTTAGTTGGGGACAATACAGAGTGGTCAGGCACACGAGGAGGTTTCTTCTCAGCCCTATGAATGAATTCGAGCATTTCCGCTAGATATTCCAGTTCAGTAAATCACTGCAGAACGTGATCCCCTCGGTTTCAGTCTTCAGGGAGAATTTGCTCTGATTTACATATATTTACAATACATGAGGGGTTTCGAGCTTCCACTCATCTTGACCCTGATGTAAATGTATTGTGTTAAGTACAATTCTTCATGAATTCAGCTGTAAAAGTTAAATTTAAAAAAGGTAAAGATATTAAATGAAAACTGTTACTTCGATGTCACAAATAGCCAGAGGTGGGCAGTAGCGCGCTACATGTAGCGGTAGCGG
>VOMN01103497.1:0-19873 GCA_014899125.1 Orchestia grillus
AAGAGCAACCAAAAATCTCATTGAAGAATTTGGCTGGGAATTCATGCATTACCCACCATATTCTCCAGATCTTGCTCCAACCGATTTTCACCTTTTCAAGAGCTTACAGAATCATTTAATGGGACAAAGGCTTATTAAGAGAAGAGGTCGAAATGAATCTATTTTTCTATTAGTCCAAACTGGTTAATTCTACGAGGAAAGAATTAGAAAGCTTATGGCAAGATAGGAAAATGTAATTAATAGAAATGGTGACTATGTTGAAGACCAAACAAATATATTTTGGACAGGATTTTCACTTAATTTCAAACTAAAAAAATGGAAAGAACTTCTGTTACAACCTGATAGTTACGACGTCGCAGCGATCAGCTGCAGGGTAGCGTAAGTCCAGCTAAGTGTACGTATATATATTGCAACGATGTGTGCTATTATCAAACAAGTTACGATCGAGATTTCCACGTAAGTTTTCACGTAACTTTGCGACACCGCAGAGCTCACGTAAGCATAGTTACGTTGAGCGTAAGTGTATGTACAGTATACACGAGCTGCTGGCCGAGATGCACGTAAACTTGACTTGAACGTATATGATGATTATATGTTAATTGAGATTGCTACAATTTACTTGCTTGTGTGATTTCCGTTATTCTTATGAAAACGTCATAGTATATGCATATTTCATAGTTAGAAAAAAAATTGTATTTGATTAGTGTAATAAAAAATAAAAATTTCTTGTAGAGCCACATGAAATTTATTTTTGGGTCATAAATTGATGGATATTCATATTCTAATTATTTAGTGGCAATCAAGTGCCATTATACATATAGGAGGCGATGCCATGAAATATAGTTTCAATAAGATAACGGGCCTCATTTCTCTGATCCGACGTCTGGAACTAATTAAAGCCAAAATTTTGGTATCGTAAAAGTCTGTTGCTGTCGCTTCGCCTCCATCATCACGTGACTAGCATCTGCAATGTTTGCAAATCCCAGCCATCTGATCGGCTATCGGCCAAAGAGCTTCGAAAATACCGTTTGGCGTAAGTTCTTACTAAGATGTCTTTGATAATACCAAGCTTGAAAAAAAATTGTTTCAATTGTAAAAACTTACGATCAGCTTACGATATACGTAAGTTTTTCACGTACATAAGTCCAACAACTTACGATAGTTTTGATAATCCGGCCCCTGGAGAGGACGTCAGAATCAAGAGAGTTAATACAGGAAAAATGATGCATCATAATTCTTTCCAGAAGCTAACTGTAATCAGAATTGTTATACAGAGTGTTAAATAACAAGCGGTATACACTTTGACCATAGCCAGCGACACGCAAAGTAAACATTTTTTTACGAATACCAAGTATTAAAACTCCTTAGCTTTCAAGGCACTGAGATTTAAAATTTAACCTTCATGCCCAGTTAAGAAGGCTTTCGTTTCTGAGAAATGTCATGATGGCAAATGAAATGAATATCAGACCAGGTGTTTTATCGAACAAACTTTACATCAACTGTTCGAAATGTCTGCCCCCTGCGTCAAAGCTGGTCTGGTACCTTTTCGGAATAAATTGCTGGACCCGATGCTTTTAAGTTCTGGTTCTTCTGCAATCTTAAATACTACGACCGCTATCTTGGCGACAAGATCCGTCTCGGACTCCACCAGGGTTTTGTAAATCAATGACTTCATGGAGAAAGAATTTTTACCTATAGATCTTGAAGGTTATACCACTGGTCCACTACGCCCTATCCACCTATTCGGAATAGTTTTGTTCAAATATCGGCGAGCACTTTTGTCGGAATGAAATGGAGTTCCGTGGTGCTGGAACCACATTTGACAGCAAATACCTAGAGGCACATCCTTCAGTAGTCCAGGCAATACGTCCCTTCAAAACGTAACATAAACTGATTCATTTACAAGCAACGGTATCAGATATGGCCGACAAGATAGTCAATACCAACCCACACATCGACTCTAAACCAATGTTGGTAGTTGAACTGATGCTCTTCATGAGGGTTACCCTCCTGCCAGTTGTGCGTGTTTGTGTGTAAAAGTAACTTCGTCGATGAAGAGAAAATGATTCAAAAAATGTGGATCATCCTGTCTGAGCTACCGGTCATCCGACAAAAGGCAAAAACCTAGATCAACCTCAAGAGCCTCGTTATGGAATGATCTTCCTCTGTACCTAAACAATCTCCGGTCACCAAACGATTTCGAGGAAAAGTGTCTCGTCATTTTGAATCTCAGCAATAATTCACACGTATATATATCAAGGTATATCAGCATGAGTATCCGTACATGTTTCCAATCTCAGCTATGAAATTTACTTTAGCGTCACTAATCCCAAGAAGTTAAGAAGTTTATTCTGTATTCATGAACAGAACTTGTACTTATCGACTAAGACCGCTGCCCCAGTTATGCGTTTAGTTTTTTTGTCCATACAACGTCGTGCAAGAGCTAGTGGATGTGGAACCTTTTTCCGTATCGAACCTCGAAATTTATTTTAGCGTCGTTCACCCTAAGATGTTTAAGTTATGATTGTAAACATGACATCTAGAAACCGCTTGAAACCGCCCTCTCAGAATAGATGCTTTATTTTTTGTGTATGTTCTCAACGGTAATTGACATTGGCTGTAACAATGCGAGTGCGGAGCTATCGTGGCAATACTAGTTAACGTCGTGCAAGAGTGTGAATGAAGAATCTTTAAAAATTTGTTATGATGCACTTGCAATTTAAAATATCGAGTCCTCATGGTGTTTAGGCTTAGTAAAATACAGAATTTTTCCTTCATACCCACTATCATTTGCTACTCGATTCTTTTTCCATAAGTTGTTTCACAAGAACCAATATCAAGGTGGGACAATGTTCGAAGCACCTCGCGGGAATCACAATATGGGCAATTATTGTTTTTTAACGAAACACAGCTCTATGTGCTCTAAATCGTCGATATTTCATTCTATGTATCAAGCAACATGTCTAGCGGTATGTTCTTATTCAAATGATTCGTCTTTTAATGCGACTTTCGATTTTTCCATGTACGACGAAGTATTTTAGTGAATTTGTACGGTAATTTAAGCTATGTGGATTTTTCATCATATCGCACTGGGCGAGGGTGATCAGATACCAAATTAGAAATCATAGTTTAGAATGTTAATGTCATTTGCATTTTTACGCCACTGAATTCTTATTTAGTTATTACCAATTGATTTACCATATCTTGTGAGACGTGTGTCACATATTCTAGGAATCAATTATTCTGTTTTTCTATTTACAGCATAAGTTAACACAGTATAACTTTGAACTCTCATCTCACCCTTAATATGCATCTCGCAAGAACTAGGTAGAGCAAATCGTTCTGCCGTACTACAACTCTAATTTAAATTATAAATGTCTCATCCTACACAATTCGTAACAAGTTCAACTATCATGTGTATCAGAAAATTAAGGTTATACGGTCAAAATTCAAAACTGCACGCTTAGAACTTTGGTTAACCTATACCAAAAAAATGACTCGATGACTTTGGTTAATTTTAACTTCTGGGACTTACATATCTTCGAATTAAGAATCACAATGACAAGTTTCAATTCGATTTCCACGCCTAATTTTAATGGTGTAGTCTTACTGCTTGAAAACCCGACTGTAACACGTTCTGTATGTGACTGATTTCGGTAAAAAAAATTATTTCCTTATTTTTTTATTTTCTGGTCTTGCTTCAGACACCAACGTGCAAACTGTACACGAGGGATGTAATCGCTCGGGAGGAGATCCTGAACTTTCAAAAAATTGTAAGAATGTAGATTATTATTATTGAGAAGATGCCCTGCGTAATTCCACGTGGCTTGGCGGTCCTAAATCACGTGCTGCCGCTCGGTTGCTTGTATAATGCCTGTCACGGGAGTATTGCAGTCCCTTGGCCGACCAGAACCACTCCTGTTCAAGTTGAAGCTTCCTTGTTCGAGTAGACGACGATGTACGTTTGTAAATATGCAATGTCCGGGGAAATATCAACTGGGAAAACACCCTTGATACAACCTGGAAGCGCGTTTAGTTAGCATTGCTGCTTTCCGCATCATAAGCCACGTGCACGTCCACTATTTCTTCATTTGACGACTGTGCCATAGTGTCAACACTCTGCCACGGCGCGAACTGATTTGTAAACACTAAGGAATCGAGTGATGCCAACTTTTGAAGTACCATTTCATTTGAAATTTAGATTTTAAAGACACGAAAAGTGACAAACTGGGACTTTAGATTAAATTTTCAAAATCAGTGTCTTGAAAACATAGGAGTTTTGATGTATTTGGTGTTCGTGAAAAGGTATTTATTCTGCTTGTTCTCCCAACTGTCAAAGTTCGTACCTCTCGTTTTTAATACACTGTATGTAAAGATCAGCTATTAATCTTATTGGGTCTCCTTGTGTAAGACCAAGCTCAGTCGCAGACACAGAAAATCAACGCTGTAAACTGTCAAATAAGTCATGTGTTATTTGCTCGTTCCTCAGAAGAGTGAATCACCACGTATTGCATTTATGCAATGTCGCCCACCACCCAGGAAGTGAGGACAATGTCATGCACCACCCAGGCCTGAAGAACGATTCGAAGATGAAATTCAATTTCTCTCCGAGGTTCTAGTATTGTGTCCGAGCTGCGGGAGGCTCGGTCAAGCGCGGTGTATGTAGTAGCCGTACATTGTCGGCAGACAGCCTGGGCTATGTAGCCTAAACGATGGGCTGTGTTAAGACCGCAAGTAGTTTGTGTGTTTTCGAAGTTATAGATAAATGTATATATTTTAAAGCTAAATAAAACTTCGTATATGCTTGCATTGAAGCTTCACTTTATACGAAGTTCAAAGGAAAAAAATGCGTTCGTGATAAGAGACAGTTAGTCGGCTTACTTTTCATTTCTAATACAGCTGTCCAAGGTATCAATACGGTTATTACCGACACATTTAGTATAAATGTATACCGGTTGAATCAAGAAAATATGGGTGTGTAATGAGCTAGCTTCCAACTTAAGATTTTTTTACAAGTTCACAGGCCTGTTATGCGTCTCCATTAGAATTCGAATGTTTCAAAAAGGTTATTTATGAGAGCTACAGAAAATCGTATGCTAGGCATCAGGAGTGCTTAAGACTTAAAACTTGAAATGTGTGCTTCCTTACTGAAGAGGAGCAAACTTGAAGTTTGATAGAAGGTCCAATATTGGTAGCATGGCTGGGCCCTTTGAAATTTGAGAAATGAGGCCCCGAGGGCTTTCGCGGCCCACGAAACGCGACGCTCATTCCGATGGTCGGTAACGACTTGCACAGCGAAAGACATACCTGTCTTGAAGGAAAAAGTCTGCAGAACAGAAAGAGCAATAAATTACATGGATATTTTCAATAAAGTACTTACGATTTGCTTTGTTATTGTTATTTGGTAAACTGAATGTTGTTCGCAATAAATGAGCCTCGTAGATTTCCGAGTGCTTCGTTCTGAGTAAACCGGTACAATAACAATTAACCTTCCAAGGTTACTCTATTGATAGTATCCTATAAACAGGTACTGCATGGGGAACGTTGCATGACTGTGGGCTTTTTGACTGCTACATTGGTTCGACTGGCTAAGCAAGTAAACTGTGATACGTGGGTTCTTGGACACTTTTCTCCTCATAAGGTTACAGCCAGCAACGAAATTATTCTTAAGCGCTCCAAAATTCAAGAACTTCATTAATTTCACAAAATCTTGAGTTTACTTAGTCATGATTTTTCCATATATTTATAAGTATATTAAAGGAATACAAAATTAAATTTTCAGAGCTATAGGTCATATCGAATGCTTACGAGTAAATTAACGAGTGAATTTTAACACGTAAGCCAATAAATTTTTACAGCATCTATTGCGAGAAAACTCGTAAAACAGGTAAACTACTGGAAGTTAGGGAGATAAATTTATTTGAAATGTAGGAAAATGTGAACAGAATTTTTATAATTACAAAATAGATAATCAAGACCAAGGCCGGCCAGTTTTATAACTTCTTGCAGTCTTCTCCAATAGTGTTTGACGGCATTTGAGCCTGTTTTGCACGGATGTTCTCTCATTCTTCAAAGGCTACCTGTTCAAATTACTGGAAGTTTTCGGAGCCCGGTAACTTATCCTAACTTAATTCGCATTATTCATTTCCGATCTGATTTAAGTCAGGGCTTATCAAAAACCAAGGTAAAACTGTTATTTTATTTCTTAACGCCGTGCAAACACAGATATAGACCACGTTTGGGGTCATTTTTTTGTTGGCTGGTGAATCGTCGGTCTACACGAAGACTTAGTAGCGATAACTTCAAATTTTCATCCAAAATCTGAATATAATCATCAGACTTCATTGTTCCTTTGAACGAAACTAATTTTCCAGTGATACTCGGAGAGAGTCGCCCCAGAACTTCATAGATCGATGTCCATGCTTAGCTGTTGGGTCTGTGTAATAAGTGAGGAAATATTCACCTTTCTTCGTCAAATCTTCTTGACATCATTACGTCCGAAATGCTCAATTTTCATTTCATCATATAATACTCGTTTCCAAAAGCAGTGTTCACCATCCAAGGTGTTTCATCGAGTTTAATCGAGCAGCAAGATAGCATGACTAATGTAGAGGCTTTCATTCCGGCCGATGACCACGACATCTTTTCTTTTTCAAATTCAGTTTTGTGCAGGTACCCCACGTGTTATTTGCGTATCCAACATCTCGGCATGTAGTTCACTGCGACTTTACGACACAGGCTTAGTCCATTTCTTAGATACAGTTTTTGTTTCTTTATCGTTCAGGTAAAGTTTTCGCTGGGCTGCAATGACCGAACTTCTTTATGAAAGACTGTAATGTAGATATCGAGATAACAAAACTCTTAGAAACATTATCAATACGGCTTCCAGATATACCCATGGTCGGTCTCAAGTCAAAGTTGAACTTATTTGCCTTTCCTATCGTGGAGTTGACGTATGAATAACGAGCATTACATTTCTTGCATTCTGTTTTCTTTTTTCCAACTTATGAGAAAAAAATTTCACGTGGGAATAGTCGGAAACGATTTCGACAGTGTGTTAAAAAATACCAAGTTCTATAATATCACTCATATAATACGAGTATTTGCGCTTAAAATAATTTCTCGATTCTATGAATAATGTCTTTAAGCTTTTGTAAATTTTATTTGGTAAATACATTGCATGAACCCATGTTTCAGGAAATTAAGCTTTAAATTTTTCTTCTCTAACCTACTCCTATGTGCATATAACAGCTTAGTACTGTGTAAACTCTAGGTTTTGAGGAATGAGTGAAAATATCTAAAATCGGACAGCGCACGAATAACTTCGTCACTAACTGAAGCTGTAGCCGCGTAAGTCTAGTGTCGACCTCGTGAAAGTGCCCACGGGCGGTATACTCGTAAGTATTACGGTGTGGCAGTTGGCTGCTTTCTGGATCATTGCATTAATAGCTGCTTTACTTCGTCCTGTCCTACCTACTGCGCCTGTCCACAAAATACCAGGAACATACGAGCCGAGAATACGCATCTTTTCCATCTGTGATATCCTTGTCCTACCCATTTCTTCGGTTCTGTATCAGAAAGGATGCAAGACACAAGTGTAGCATCGTAATTGCGTGTTATGGAGGGCAGGTGTACAGCAGACTCACAACGTCACTGAACCATACTCAGCCATAAATATGCTCCTGTAGACAAGAGACGTGACAGCCACTACCCTAGTCACTTTCCAGAACTCAAAAGTTCAATAAAAACTATACTGTAGTTCCCAAGCCGTCCCAGAAATTTTGGTCATCATAAAAACCAGTTAGAATTCAATTTTTTACCCCAGGATTTATCACAAAAACTTAGCGATTGTCATATTCTGTACACAACTATAGTTGATTTTTAATTTTTGTCATATTAATATTCACTCCAAAGAAATGCTAAGCATGATGAAGGAACAGCTCCAGTGTCAATCTTGTTGTTCATTTATTTCAATGAAGATTTTGCTCAAGTTAATTTTATTCGTGGCTCCGTGTGACCATTTTTAAGTTAAACTCTTGTAGCTGTTATTTCTTCTCGATATCAGGCCGAGTAAGAGTATGATCACCGCAACTTGTTCCCGTGAGGTTACAACACTACTGAACATCCCTGGGACCGTATTGACGCAAAACTACCCGTGGGCGTTCACAGAGCTGCTTGGCCCTGGAGAGCATGTCTTAAAAGGTGGAGCTCTGCTTATGGAGTTGTTTTTCCACAATAATGGAGGCTTTGTCTGAAAATAGAGTGATGAAAAATACTTTAGTATATTTAGGGCATTAGTGTGAAGCAAGCCACGCTCTTCTCCTAGTTTAATTGTTGTTCATAACTTCAATTCGAAATTAGTTCGACCAAATGTCTTGAAATCAGTAATACTTGCAAATATATGCAATATAAGTGCATACATTTTCCTAGATCATATCAAGAAAGTGGTCAAAACAAAGGATTCGACAAAAAAATATGTTTAATGTTCTAACAGCAAAACTAAAACGGCGAGAGAGAATGCAACAGCGAAGAGTGATCTTTCGAAAGGACTAAAAATTGTATGAAATACACATTTGCACATCGCCCTTCGTCAAGAGCCAAACTCCCACACTCCATAAACGGAGCGAAATTTAACAGGTCGACTGAAGAGGACTACAGGTGTTTGAAATTCGATACATGGTTGTCGTTGTCATTAGCAGATTAAAAAACAATTAGTGAACTTTGGTTCAGGAAAACCGTATTTTCTACGGTTTTCATGATATATCTTTTGAAAGAGGGATGCATCTTAAAAAAAACACGAACACATTACTTATCGGGATTGGTGAGGTCGAAACTGAGATGCTCGAAGTCTCATGTGTTATTCTGTAATTCGTAGTATGGGTAAGGTTCTATAATACAATTTGAATTGAAGTGTGGCAGTGCGCATCAGTGCTGCCATAGGGACACAAAATTTAATCATGTATTTTTTGTATTAACTGGCATATCTAGCATTAGAACGCAAGTTAAAATTGTGTTATCCATAATTTATCATCATTCACTTAGAACAAAATTATGTCAGTAGTTTTATGCGTTATTTTTCCCCTTTTCTTGTAGGCTTGAAATAAAATAATTAATATATCTCGTACTGTGTCCTTGAGATTGTTCAGGGTTTTCCTCTCATCTGGAAACTGTGTAATAAATATCATGTTACTCAATAAGTACGCGTAAGCTCAATCAAATAGCGTATAGAAATAAATTATTTCGAAAAATCATTTACATCATTAAAAAAAAAGGTTTTATTTTTAGACGGCTTCACAAGAAAATATGAAAAGGAAGAAGACAGGAAAAAGTAAAAGTATGGTTTTCGTACACGCATGCAATATGCTCCACCTTTTGCATTGGAACACTGAAAGCTTGCTCCGATCGTACTCGCAAGTCTTATAGTTGTTTTCAATATTCATACGTTGAATTTGCTCCAATCAATGTTGAAATAAAAGAATGTTGTTCCTGGATTATTTTTCAGTTTAATTTTAATAGAAGGTTCAACTTCCATAGCTCGAACTTCAGCATGCTGACCAGACTTCAGTGCAGAGGAAGCTATAAATCTTCATGTGTGTTTAGGTCCACAACGCCATACGGTCCTCCAAGAGACTCCCTCAGGGTTGCGTCTTTTTTTGTATTTGACCGGTGGCTCTCAAAAAGCCATTGGGTTTGAGCTAGAGCTCTTAGGTGATGCCAGGTGCCACCATTGCAGACGTGCGAGTGCACATTCATCTGGTCCCATGACGCAGGCGGCCCGGCAACTCTACTTGCTATAGCCCTACTGTATCAGTCTTGGATCTCGGCTGAAAATTTGCTAGAAATCTCGGCCTGGAATTATTTACAATATGTATTTTGTTCGGTTTCTTAGTCCTAACAGTTTGGGAAAGTAATGAAAGGAAATTTTCAACTCGGTATCGCATTATCAGTTCATTACTTCAAGGTTCACTTTCGAAAGTAAGACTCAGCTGCAGGCTCGATTTTAACAGCATGTGCACTAACTCAACATCAGTGAAGAATGAATAAGCAAACTCCTATTCACGTGTATGGATGACCCATAGCTGTCACCGCATGTCATGATGGTACAGAACTCATTTCCAGAACAGCTCATTGTAACATAAGAGTACTTTTTAGTACCTATTTTTATTCTTATGAATTTTAGCGTCAATGTTTACAGACTAAAATAAGAAGCTAAATATTCAGTTGCTATTCGTGGAATAATTGTCCACATTGCATAATTGCAATGTATATGTTCATTGTTATACATATAAAACCTCTGTCATAAATAACACTCTGAATATTTTTTGATATTTGAAGCGAAAAAATAATTGATACAGTATTCGAGTGAAAATATTAAATAAACTTCATTGTGTGCTGCAGCATAATTATTATTCATGTCAACAACAACCAACCTCTTCTTGTAACTTTTAATTTGTGATTCACAAGTCTTATAGTATTTTGTTTTATTTTACTTCGCATTCATTCGTCAGATCTTATGTGTTTGTTGGAGCTCTAGAATAAGTCTGAATATTAGAATAATGCCACAAATTATTTATCGTGCAAAAGTTGTAGACTGACATGCAAATTCGAGTGTAATGAAGTTATTCTCACCTCGAGCTTCCTTCGTAGATTTTACAGCTTAGGGTCATTATTTTGCTGGAAAACCGAAAACAAGGAGATTTAATTTTTCAGACTGGAGCGAATAAATCCATGATAAAAATATTTTGAGGGACTTCGGCATTCCTTTTACTCTCTATAAATATCATATCCATTATGCCTATCACAGGGAAACATGCCAAATCATAATTCTGCCTCCACCAAATTTCGCTGTAGGAATTGGGTTCTTCCAGTTGAGGACAGCGCCGTCGTTTCTGTATGCAGTGTGATTGATTTAATTACATCCAAATAACTTAAATTTAGTTTCGTCATCCGCAAAACTTTTTGGAGCAATGAATGTGGCCAATTTCTGTCCTGACTAATTAATTTCGCTTAGGAATTTGTGTGTTTTTTTCAAAGGAGAAAAGTTTTCGTTGGTGAGCGTCGCTCAATACATGCATGTCCTAGTAAATTTTATTGGTCGGTTTTTTAGTTATATTCATTATTGATGCAACTAAATCTTGGTGCAACTATTCATGAGGAAGTAACTGAATTTTATTTAACTCATAACACTTTGCCCAAATAAGAGAAAAAATTCGTGCACAGCACGAATTTTCATTTGAATTCGGTAGCAAATACTTTCTATGTCATGTGATACCTGGACTAATAGTGGTAAATTAAATATTTATTTTTTCTGTCACTTTTATAAAACATCGATTAGCTTTATAGAGCTTGAAAGTTTATTGGTAAATTTATTCTCTTTATTCAAGATGATGACCTGTCGGAAATGTTCACATTTTCGAAACAAATTGTTCAAATTCATTTTCATTAATAGTAAACATTTGATTAATCAATTCAGGGGGAATTTAGTTAATAGGATGGTTGGCGATTCGTAAGAGCTGAGCGACCAATCGCCGAGCTCACCGCACGGGCGCATTGCGGTTTCGGTGATCAGTGAGCGTGATGAGCTCCGACAGCCAAGCTGAGTGTACCCTACATAAGGCGGGAGCAGCTAGCGCTGACCCTCCCATCACCCTTGCGAGGAAACTTTGCGTCACACCAGAGAGCAGTAAGTCAACGGATGAAATGCATGTCGCCCTCAGGTATCGATGGCTGGTTAACATTGAAGCCTGCGATGTTGCATGCTCTCAACTGCAAGAAAAATAAGCAAATAAGATTTTTCAATGTGCTCAACACAGACTCGTTCAGATCAGCGTATTATTAAATTCAGATCAGTGAGTTGGAGATGTGAGTCTAGAACTCAACTTGATGTAAGGAATTCCGGAACCCATTCATATTTTTCATTTCTCTCTATCATTTCGGAAATACTCATTCTTGGACGCATTAACGGGCATGAGGGATTGCTCAGGAGAAGGCACGGACTACAAGTCTGACTTTATCGGGCCGATTCTCCGCATGCACCGGCCATGTGTTTCTCCACCGGGATCCATTGAGCGTTGTCTTCCTAATTCGTATTCTCAAATGCGAAGGCCCATGAAATCTAGGTCATTATTCGTTACCTTCCTACGAAAGTATATAACTACATATGCCAGTAAGACTTGTAATATCCCTTGACAAGAGTGCCTTTTTCGTTATGACCGTACTTGCTTATGACCGTACTTGAAAGTCTGATACAGGGTATCTATTTTGTGTTTCATGGCTGACGTTACTTTTCTCCTACTGATGATTTTGGTTCAGACTACTGATCTAATGCGGCATTGTAGAATGTTAGCGTAGTAAAAGAATTTTAGAAGCTAAAATTCGTATTGAACGAATGCTATTTAGTTCGTACAAAATGAAAAATAAGTTTTACTTTATTTCGCCTATGTTAGAGCTTTCTTTATTTGTCATGCATGTTTCGCTTTTTTGATTCCACGTACAACTATTTCACGAATGATTGCTTATTTTTTCTGGTAGAAGTATATCACATTTGAAAATATAAAATGTACGAAAATTTATTCCTTCTGTGTATGTTCGTTGTAGCGTTTGTCCTTGATGAAACACCAAAATATTGAAAAGGTGTTGTTTTCTCTTAATGATGTACGTGTTTTCAAAGAGTGAGATTTATTCAAAGTAATTTATTTCAAACAAATATTTTCTATTATCGGTACATATAAAGTTATTGTTAACCCAAAATATAAAAATAAGGGAATTTCACTGTCATACGTTTAAAAATCGAAACTCAGGGCGCACAGTATTCGTGAGTTTTTCGTGGGCGTCTTCATTCTTATCCTGAGACTACATTTTATTGAGCTAGCGTTAGTTCCCACCAGCCTTTGCATGGTTTACGCTCTCTTGATGCCTGGAAGTATAATTTGTCAGAACTGAGTTCAAAGCGTAAGAGTTCTGCATGTTCTTAGACTTAATGTTTCTCAAAGAGAAAGCCAAAACTAACTTCATTTATGTTTATTATTTCGTGACGAATTCTTTAAAGTGTTCATCGTGAAAAGTTTATTTCACTATCACAAATTTCAAAATTAGAACGTTTAAAAAGTTTAAAATGGAATTATAGAAAAGAAAATTAGCTTATGAGACTATTCAGTTTTTCAGAATATCTAAACGTTTAAACGCGCTTTCCTCAGCGTAAAATAAAGGGTGATTTTTAAATATGGGGTCTAAAGGAATATTTAATGACTTCCAATTTATCGAATAAATTTTAAAAACTCAGTATTTATGAAATCCTGATAAATACTAGTTTTATGGGAAATTTTTGTAACCTAGATGCGCAATCTGGCATAAAAGCCACGTGTCATAGGATTACTGTGAACATGAGTATTCCGCGTGAAAACTATCCGGGAGTGAAAACCACAAGATTTAGTGATGTTGTATAGCCAGCTAGGTCCCCTGACCTAACACCTTTTGATCTTTTCCGTTGGGCATACTTAAAAAGAAGAGTTTACCATGAAAAAACAACAAATCTACGTCAGGTCAAGGTATCCATCGAAGAAGAAATCCAGCGAATTAAACCTGGTCTCACCAGCACCGTGATGAAGAGCCTGCGTGATCGTGCCAAAATTTGTATGCACTCATGGGGTCGGCGCATGAAGAATATTCAGTTCAAAAGGTAATAAAAATAAAATAAAACTAGCATTTTTGAGGATTTTATAAATACTTTGTTTTTGACGTACCACGAGAGAAGCTATGTTGAAGGGGTGAATTGTGCAGAAGAATATGCTGTGATAAAATACATGAAGAATATTGCAGTGCTCCGGCGAGATAAAAAATATCTTCAAGTTATTGGGACAATTTTAAACTCATAAACGCAACTGAATTGAAAATATGGATAAAAAAGTATTATATTCATTTCTTTTCCCCGTTATCAATAATTATAACTCTCACTAAGGTCGTATACTATTATTTCATGCTTAACTATGCAATTTACCTCCCATCAATGTTCGTACATCTGTTGCACAAGTTTGTTTTTCGAATTTTGATGATTGGCAATTTTGCCAAAAATATTCAAAAACGTACGAGTTATCATATTCCTATCTGAATCTCCATACAACTACAGGAGATTTTAAAGCAACGTAGAACTTCGTCTAAGTGGTTGAGTGAGCAAAACATGTACGATTCATGTACTTGTACACTTGAAGCTTTCAGTTTCGTAATGCAGTGATCATATTTTGCGGTCTGGCAGAAATTTGTACACTGCAAGAGAAAATAGTTTTACATAAAGTCTCAGGTCCATCGATATGCTTTCCAAGTCACGACCACGAACGCAGTACGAGGATCAAAGCGAACCAATATAAAAGCAGAAGGGATTTGCATACGAAAGTCGCCGCAGTTCGGTGCCTCACAGATCAAAGCCCCCAAACACTTCGCTGCTGGTGAAGCGGAACGCAGTTGCCGCTCAACTCCCACTTCCGTTCTTTCCCATTGTGTGTAGTCGTTAATGAGGATGTCTTCTGTTCTTCTCATTTTCAAATACCTGAAATGTTTGCAGCATGGTATTATTGAGAACTATAATCCCACTTATATATCTTCTGAGTTCATTCAAATCATCATTCGTAATTCAGGAATCTACAGAATGTATCATATGAAAGTAAATTTATTTTCAAAACGAAATAAAAAAAAGTATAGGCTTTCTTTCCCGCCCAACTTTTTCTGTTTTCAGCTGAAATATTTTTATTTAAATCATCGAAGTGAAGGTACCTCGCTGTCTCAAATTTCGGTTGAGGTGTTTGATTACAGACGAGGAAGCCACTGCTCCCTGTGTTGTGCTCTACGGTGCTACGTCTCTTTTATACCTTCTACTGTACTGCGTAACCTGAGTACTCTATACTGTGCTGCGTCACTACCGCACTCGATATACTGTACGACCAGGTCCCAATCCAGACCTCGTCTAGAAATCTACAGCCCAAATGCCCTCTCCTCTTCTTTTATTCCCAGGGCAATATGTCTGCTTTCGCGGCAGGTATATGTAGCTTGCTCATCAAGTCTTTTTCCCGCTCATACCTAATATTATCTATCACTGAAGGTTATTTGCCTTATCTGGCTTGCCCACTTTTCAAACGAAGCACTAAATCACTCATTATCTTCATGTGCATAAACCTCATAAACATTCTCCTCNCCTATGGTAAAGCCATTTCAGAGAGTACTTTTCCTAACGTGATTTCTTATTTTCATTTTCATGAAACAGCATCCCTATCAAACTTCTACAGCATCTCATATTTGACTCATATAATCGTATCTGTATCTCTCAGCCACTTGGTTTCTACACCACGCACTGAAAAATCAGAACATAAGGAAATCCCATAAAAATTCTCTTTTGGCTTCTTGTTATTCCCATACTGCCATAGTATTTAGAATTCTGTTATATAAATTTATCTAATGTTACTCACAAATAAATCTTGACACCCATATCAATGTGCAAGCCTTTACTCGTCAGCTCAATGTTGCCCCTGTAGGCGTTATGTGAGGGTGTGTATGACAGTATGATCCGGTGGAAAATAAGAGCAGCGAGTGTGCTCTCCGCAATAAAGGGCCATTTCAGCTTAATAGATTGGAAAATTAATTGACATCTGTACAAATGTGTTCATCACCTGTGTAACTTGAGTCAAAGTGATGTGTAGAACCTAGAATGACAGGTTATTTTAGCACTTAGTACATTTGCTAAAAAAATGTTCGCTGTCTATATTTATTTACACCCATCTGTTGAAGTATATGGTAAGTGACGAAAGTGAGTGGAACTTTCTCGTGAAATTTCATAGGCTTACTTTACGTGTATCATAGCTGCACACCAAGAGGTGTCTTACTGTCACATGATATGGAAAAGTATGTCTGAATATGTTTATGATATATGATACATATGATGTTTATTTGTGAGCAGGTTTTGTTACAAGCGCGTGACACACATGCGTGACTCAAAAATACATCACGCTTTCATGTAGTACAATTTCTCCTTTCTACTCGACATCGCACGAACTGTAGGTACGTTGACGAGTTGGATAGATAATTTTTCCTAGTTCTGCACTACCGCGAAGACAAGCATGAAGCTTCTTCTGTTATTCCTCCACTCAACTATATTGAGACATTCATCATCTTACACAAGTATTCACTTTTACTTAAGTAACCCTCACCTGAAATGAAAGCCTCCCATGAAATCAAAGCTATTAATAAAATCGTTTACAAATTAGAAAGCTTTCATTCAAATTTACACAAGAAATTATTGTTACGGAAACCAAATCTTTGAGCTGTTTAATAAGGTTACAATTCAGCCTCAGTACCATTGATACGAACCATTGATATTTCTTGTACATACTGAGATATTTCCCTTAAAAAATAAACACAATTTAAAAAGTAAATTAGGTTGATTCTGCATACATTAAGAAAAGATGCTTCATAGACAACCGGAAAAATTGTGCGTTTAGCTTCTTATAATCACATATAGTAAGCTTATTTCGTAAGTAAGCTTATTTCGTCGGCTCCATTTTGAAACTGACTATCTAAAGGGTGTTTCATTAAGACGGATCGAAATTAGCAGTAAATAAAACAGTGTTATTGGTAACATTTGATGGATTTCATTATTGAACAATGTTATTTGAGTCATGAAAATTTATTGTGAAAATAATCTCTTTCATTGTATATATGTAGACATGTTCGTAGCAGGCTATATTCTAGGCTAAATATATCGAATGCTCGTGAGACGGTATGTGAGACATTGTGCGCATTTCAAACGTAGGCAAGAGGCACTGACTGCAAGCGCCCACCAAAGAGGATAAATGCTTTCTTGGGGCAAGCTCATGCGAAGTTAATTATGCAGCGTCGAGTGTGAAGGGCAGGCGCCGCAACGTAATGCATCTTTAGCTCAGATTAGCGAGGGAAAATCTCAGGAATGTGGACAATGCAGGATCGTCAGTAACAAGCAACGGCCACATGCTCAAATGTAGGCTATGTGAACGCGTTTCGATGTACCACACCAGAGTTGGGACACGCTGCAGTCTGGGAGATAGGCTGTCACTGTGAGAAGGGCAGAGCTAGAGGTTGGATAACAAATTGGACGTAGGGCTTCAGGCTAGATACTATGTTATAGATCCGAGAACGGGAACCTGCTGGAAAATGCAACTTGCTCGAACTGCGAGCTGGAATATAATAGTTAATGTCTATTAAAATACTGCGATAACTCACCTGGAGCAGCTCGTTTGAGTCGGTCGGACTGAATTACTGTATGTGAGCTCTGTAGTCCGCCAATGCGCGATAGTTGGGGAAATAGAATTGTGAGTCAAATCAGTTCAATACTAGTCAGATAATTGTGTCATATCTTCCAGCTCGTTCACTCTCTGGTTAATGCGAGCTCATTCGAACGACTAGGCTGTTACTCACTAGGTAAAATTCTCACAGTCCCATTTTTACTCGTTTCTAATTCTTTGTACTTTCGGCTCGGCTCATAATGCCCTATTAATTAATCTATGATATATGATTATAAAAAAGAGCATAATTTTTCCCTCGGAGAATCGTTAGATCTCTGCGCGACCTGACTGCTCGGCCGAACGGCTACTTAGAAGTTTGAGAGAGGTCATACTCTATAGTTGGGATAAGCCTTACTTCTCAGATGACCCTCAAAAGAGGCAAGCTAAGGCGTCAAGTCGAACGATCATGGTGACCTATTGAAAAATTGCTAAGAGCGCGAAATTGATATGTGGTCGAACGGGCCATTTTCGTAATAGGCTTCGATAACTTTGATTCACAGTTCGATTGTAAATTTTTCCATGGTTAAAATTGCCAAAAACTGAAGTTGTTGCATGTGAAAGAAAAAAAAATCATAAGACATTTGGGTTTAATTCACGTTTAAAATCGCACCGAGTTATTGCAATACCCTTTACGAATATTGTGGTTAAAATTTTGCGTCGATAAAATTCTAAACTTATCAAGATCGCGAGAATGTGCTCAGATGGCCTCCGTTTGCTATGAAATTTAATAGTGCAGTAATAAAGATCTGCCTTTTTTCCCGTCCCCGATGCATAAGGAGGAAGATCAATACAAATTTGGTTTCCATCAGTTACATGCACATAACACAAAACGTTTCAAGTTAGTACGTACGAGAGGCCAGAAGGCTAACGAAAAGTTTGACGGTATTCAATTATGCAATCTCAGGCCCAATTTACTTCGTCGTGAGTTAAAAACAGTAGAATTCTGACAAATATAAACTAAAAACTGAATTTATACTTAAATTATATCTGGAGGGCTCTCGCACGCCAATTTTCTACGAATACTTCGACTCAGCTAGCAAAGCAATCTTGAAAACTTACAGAATCTGATTTGGGTATGAGAACACAAAAGCTTCAATCGTTCGCTTGATGCAATGGATAAGGTTGAGCTTTTGTTGATGTAAAGTTCTTGTAGGTTCTTCCATACTGTCTCTGAAGAAAACTCTCGGACAAAGTTTTAATAAACATCTTGATCATTGAGATGCTCAAAAATTGGAATGGGTTATCCCTTCCTGCGCCAGCAAACTGAAGAAAAAGTAATGAACATAGTGGAATTAATTTTATGCACACAAGACAGAGACTTCATTCGCTAACATACTTTTCATAAAATGATAGGGATTTGTTGTACCCTGGTTTGTGTCCTGCATGTGGTGTTTTGTCATCCAAATTTTGTATGATTGCCTACAATTTCTAAACTAACCATTTTAAAAAGCACTAGGAAAGTAAAGCAGGGTTGACAGTCCTGCAGGAACCACTCCTCTTAATTACTTCTCAGGATAAAAACGAGAAATGCATCTGTGCTTTCTCACTTTAGCCCAATGTCTACCGAGGTTGAGCCTTTCGTTTTTTAACTGTTTGCATTATTTGATTCAGCTGATTTCTCGTGATTTTGATTGAGCTTGAATTAGTGCATGAATAAATAAAAATTTGTTGTGATAAAAATACTGGGTTCATTGAACTAAGGAAGTAATCAGTGATGAACGTTTTTATGTACAAGACGCTAGGTTAAATAATTCTCTATGTTACTGCAATGTAAGAAAATAAAATTTATTATAGAGATCAAGTAGAGAAAACAAAAAAAATTGTGAAAAATAAGTTGGCTTACAACTGTGAAACACACATTCTGAATATATTCAACAATTTTTTCGTAAATATAAATAATAACAATGCAGACAGCGTTCGGAATGATTTGAACTCAAATGACCTCATGCATTATCTCATTCACTTACCTGTGCGTCATTCTTTCTTTTTCACACCAGTATACAAAAGTGAGGTGAAAAACTGTAGTAATGCGTTAAAAAAAACAATTCTAACGGAATTAAAACGTTTACCGCGAAAGTGTTAAAAATCATAGCTGACTTTCCCCATTCTATCCCATTCTAGCTGATCTGATCACTAAATCTTTTTCCACTGGAATCTTCTTGAACACTCTGAAAATAGCGAGAGTAACTCCAATTTTTATAAACGATGGCAAACAGTGCGTGAATAATTATAGACCAATCTCTGTTCTTCCGAACTTTAGTAAGATATTTTAAAAAATAGCCCACCAAAAATTGTATTCATATCTTGAACGTTGTTCTTATATATGTAACAAACAATTTGACTTCCGGTCTCAGAGATCAACGACTCAAACCATTCTAAATTACCTTCAATATCTACACACAAACATCGACGAGGGTTTTCTCGTCAAATTTTTAGGTTTCGAAAAAGCATTTGATAGTGAAAATCATGAGATCCTTCTATTCAAATTGAAACACTATAAAATAAAAGGAACTCCTCATCGGGGGTTCACTTCTTATCTCTCAGACTGTTAACAATTCGTTGTAATCGGA